>ML105190.1:189623-246584 GCA_003697995.1 Taxidea taxus jeffersonii
ACACACACACACACACACACACACACACACACACACACACACACACATTTTGTTCAGAAGAGTGCATGGAAACAAAAGTGGAAGTATGGTAAGTGGTTTCCAAAAGACAACTACCAGCTCTTCTTTGCCCCCTTCTCTGTGGGTTATTGGGATTGATTCTCCCTCATCTTTATTCTTTCTTAAGCTACCAACTTGGGGAAGGGGAAGAGTGAAGTTAGAGGCACAAAAGGTTCCCCAACAATCATTAAATTTCATCTTAATGAAATTAAGATAATACAAGCAGAAAAACAACATTTTTTGTTTAAAAACATTATTACATATATTCAAAAATCGCTGTACTACATGTGATTATTTAAAAAGACCACATCAAAGCAAAAATGAGCCCTATTTCATAATGAATTTGGCTTTATAAGAAAAAAAAGCATTAAAATAATGGACATTAACTATCTTACACTCCCTCTCCCAAAGTCATTTATTTAATATCATTCAAATAAATGATAAAATGTGATGAAATAGTTATTTAATTTATTTCAGAGACAGACAGAGAGTACAAGCATGAGCTGGGGGTGGGGTGGGGGGCGGGGTGGGGAGAAGAGAGGGAGAGGGAGAAGCAGACTTTCTGCTGAGCAGTGGGGATTTGCTCCCAAAACCCTGGGATCACCATCTGAGCTGAAGGGAGTCGCTTAACTGACCGAGCCACCCAGGCACTCCCCCCCACAAATAGTTATTTTTAAATTTGCTCTGGATACTATGAAGTTTCCAAAACTGGATCCTCTAATGCCAGACATACTTCAGAAGCAACACGCAAGAGGCTGCTTCCTGTATTCTCTACCTTACATTTTCTATTCTTCTAATTTTTTATACAATAAAAAATTTTGTCTTAGTTTTGCTGGTACCAATTTATGGTATCCTAGAAACTCCACAATGATGGAAAAGAACAGGTACTCACAACAAAGCAGAATTACCAACATATTTATGGCCTTATCATTTGACAGGGAAGGTCAAAGCTTTGCCGAGTTTATTCATAACCCTGCACCAGCTTTCAATTCTTCGAAAATTGCTCCTTGATACCTGGCTTCCATGAAATCACAGAGAGTGGCAGCCACTCTTTTAAGGCATAAATCAGATTCTAAATAACTGATAGCACTTTTTTCCTCTAGACCTGGACAAGAAAGGCACAGCATTTTCATTGTTGAGTGTCGGCGCTTAGGAAAACCAGCTCACAAAGGATGTTTTTAGGTTTTAATTCCTAAAGTCATCTGTAAGAAAACAGTCTCTGGGATTATAAAAATTAAAGGTCCTGCTCTTGAATGTCACAAGCATTTTAATATCCTCTCTTTCATTCTCCAAATCCAAATGAAATACTGTCACAGACTTAGTGACTTTTTATCATGATTAATGCTCTCATGACTTTGTTGTTCCAAACTCAAAATGTGCAAGCTATGTGGGGTTTGGGCACACGAAGACACAAGCCAAGGACACAATGGCAGGTGAAATAGGTAAGTGTATATGCAACCAGCTACATATAATAAACAAGTAACATTAAAGAGAGGTGTTTTGTTTTTTTAAGTCAGGACAAAATATTTATTTATTTATTTATTCTGTATGATGGAATTCTTTTTTTTTTTAGTTTTTATTTTTTTTTATTTACTTGATAGACAGAGATCACAAGTAGGCAGAGAAGCAGGCAGAGAGAAAGGAGGAAGCAGGCTCCCTGCTGAGCAGAAAGCCTGATGCAGGGCTCAATCCCAGGACCCTGAGATCATGACCTGAGCTGAAGGCAGAGGCTTAACCTACTGAGCCACCCAGGTGCCCCTGATGTAATTCTTTTTTGCAGGGAACATTAAGAAATAGGTCATGGGAAGTCTTTATTCTAATAATTAGTAAACATTAGTTTTTACCATTTGGCATTTAACATCTGAGCCACAGTATCTGGGCATTTTCTCTGAGATATACTGATGTACCTTGTAAAGGGCTGAAAACAATCCCATGTGAAAAATAGTTGAAAACTCAGGATCTTTAATCTGCAAGGCTTGCAATGAATGAATTATCTTTACTTAACTATGACAATAATTCAATGATGCTTTCTCATTTAGTTGTTTATCTTACTAAAAGTTAATACAGTTCTATTAATAGCCACCCAGGTGACTGTTTTTATGAGTACGCTGGCATTCGCTGTCAGCCCCTGTGTCTTAGCTTATATCTGTCATCGTGTCAGCAACAACAATGTCAAGAGAAGCAGTTGTACCACAGTGGGGTCTGGCATAGACTCAGGTCTATCTGGATCACATGGTCTTCTGCCACTTATTGGCTGTGTGACTTCGGACAAATGAATTCATCTCTTTATATCTCAATTCCCTCATCTGCAAAATTGAAGAGATATTATCTAATATCACAAAGGTGTTGCAGGGGTTAAGTGAATAGTACCCATGAAGCACTGAGAACAGTTGCCAATAAATCTCAGCTACCTCATGGTCATTACTTTGTCATGGCAAACAAACAGAAAGGGATAAGGTAGGCTTAATGTGTGAACAGTGTGTCTGTATCAGGACAGGGGCTCTGTTGCTCATCCTTAATTATTATTTAATTTGGTTAGATAAGCCAACAGAGGAAACAAGAGACAGAAGACATGTTACAATTTCCACGTGGTGCTTTTATAAGAAACATGTTAATATAATTTCACCTAGGTCTACACCGCCCCTCTCCAGCCTCAGTCTCTATTCTAAGGCCAGTCTACATGGCAGTGTGACATCACTTTCTCAGGACCTCCAGGCTGCTGTGAAAACAGATGAAGTAGTGGGCATTGAGACCATTACACAAGAGGAAAACCAATATGACCAAATCATTATTTGTCTTAAAAATGCCCTAATTACACAGCTTTATTTTACATCGTAGAACTTCCATGAATTCCACAACTCACAGGGCTGCTTGGTTTGGACATTGTATCTGAGTAGTGGTCCAAATTTGAAACTTCATCTTCTGACTCCAAGATGGACACTATAGCTGGCATAAGAAGTTATTGGGGAAATGTAACTCTGTGGTCATTTTAAATCCTTAATGAATTCTAAAATACATTACTCACTTAAAAAGTGAATTGTTCAGTTTTTAGAAACATGGGTCACTGAAGTGATAGGAACTAGGCTGCCATGTGTATACAGTAGAGAGAATTAGGGCTCATCCTGTAGGAACTGTCTTACCAGGCTTCTGTCTTTTCCTTAAAAGAGAACATAACATTAGATAGCATAAAAAGACAGTTTTTAAAAGCAGGCAGTTTCCCACCCCCATTAAAATTGTTTCTATTATGTCCTCCTTCTGAGAGCTGAAGATTGATGCCTTTGTAGCTTTGGGTATTAATAAATGACCTCATTCCATTCTTTAAATAACTTAGGAAAAAATGCATTCTGAGAGGAAAGATAGATACCCCTTCCTCAAATGAGGAAAGTTAGCATCTAAATGTTAACATAAATAACATACTTTTGCAAGTGAAAGAACGATATATATGACACATATGCTTTTAAACCTAAGTAGCTCATTTTAACCTGCCACTTCTCAGATACTAACGAATACATAATATTTCCAGTCCTTTCTCTCCCAGCCCAGACTTATATACTAAAATAGAATCAATTAAAAGAGTCAGAGTAATTCTGCTATATGAGAAACCAGCATGGTACAGCAGAGGGAAAGAGCTCTGGGCCCTGCACAAAGAGCACAAAATTAAGGCCAATATAATGTTTTACAGCCTCACAGAGATCAGGTTCTCTAGGCCCAACTGAATATAATACAGTATTCTTCACTTGCCCGTTGTGATTAAGTGTGTTAATGCAAGTGCAACATGCCCAGTATATTATATTCTTCTGGCATTTCTTACCGAATGGGAAACTTTTAGATGCATCTAGTTTTGAAGTGAGGGAAGATGCAGACGCTAATAACATTACAAAGTGCGGAGTGATGGGAACGAGTGTGCTTCCCAGGGCAGAACAGAATGGAAAGCTCCCGTAGGTGGGGGCGCTCAGAGCTCTAGCGGTGCCTGGAGGAGCTGCTGGAGTGGAGACGTGTCAAGATTTACCATTTCAGACCTTAAGTCTAGGTTATGACAAGTCTTCTAAGCACTTAAAACTTAAATGAATATGGAGTGGATAATGAGATTTTTTTTTCCCCCTCTAAAATGTAAGTCTGATGAATGATGCCTGAAAGTACCACCAGTCATTTTTATGAGTGCTCAGCTCAGCAATATATGCTTTTTTTTTTTCCTTGGGGTACCTAAAAGAAAGACTTTCTGTGTTTTGGCTCCTCAAGGATGGTCACACATCCCCTGTTGAAAGAAATGTCATCTCTATAAACTTTAATAGCTAAGATAATATAGTTTCTTCCTAAACAATAAAAAGTAAACTGTAAATGTATCTTAAGATATAAAACCATGGATTTATGTTAATAACCGGACATCCTAATTAGATTCTTCATATTATTTGCAACAACCAAAAGGATTAGTTTTACTTAAAATACATGTATATGTGATAATGAATTGGTTATGGTTCATAAAAAGATATGTAATAGACAGATATACAATTGTGTATAATAGAAATAACTTTCATTTTATGAAAGTAAAAAAATAAAATCTTGTAAAAAATTATAATCTGGAGGAATCTAGAATAAACATTGTGAGTAAGCCTTCAAGAGAAAAGAAAAAGTACATTAGCATTATTAGTTTGACTCAAATATTTTTTCTGTCATTTGCAAGCTCAGAAGTTGCCAGAGATAAACTTCTGGCAAGAACTGTAAAGTGTCTTGTTTTTATTCAAAAAAGCACTTAATAATTAAGGTTTTGCTTTTAAAAATAATAATCCTGAGGTAAAAACTGTTTCCATGTTTAAAAAGACACACATTTGCATACCCACAGCTATGTTTTTTCTCATGGAAGATGGCCCTAAAACTAGAATGCTCAATACCTGATAACTAAATCCCATGAACATACTACAGATTTGCTTCAAAACTATTTTTCATTTTCAATTTAAAGATGAGAGTCACCTTGAGTTATTTCTTATAATTTCAGTGTGAAATGGAGGAAAAATCATTTATACAGTGAATAGTAAATGTTCTATGAAATACATCTAGAGAGCCCTTGAAACCAGCCAGGGGAGTCAGGGGGCAAGAGAGCAAGTAGGGTTAGAACTATACCGCAATGCTACATAGATTAAGTATTTGGGATTAGAAAAAAATGAGATTATGGTCAAAATGATGTATGTAGCAAAAAAATACTACTATGATACAAATAAAAGTACTTTCAAATCCAATTTCTTAAATAAAAATTTTCTCCAAAACTTTAAAGATCTCCAGATTTTAAAAAATAAATAAAAATAAGAAAATCTGCAAGGAATAATGAGAACAATATAAAATATTGAGACTTAACAAAATCTAACGTTCACTCCAGACTCAGATATTTAACTGCCGACTCAAGATTCGTATTTGAAGGCTCAGTGGGCATTTCTGACTTAACACAATCCAGTGAGACTTGGTTTCTACCTGCAGTCTGAACCTCCAAATGTTCAGCCTGTCGGTAAACGGTATCACCATCCACCAAGCCCAAGACCACACTGCTTATTCTGTTCAACAAAGCTAACAGACAGATGATGTCATGAGAAGAGACAAGTGTGTAATATTCAAAACTAACAGAGGATTCATCGTAAAAATATATAAGAAACACAGCAATAAAAAGCTGACAGTATCCCCAACAGAAAAAGTGAGTTAACGCTAACAAGCAGGATTAAGGAGTATGCTTGTCCTGCTGGGCACCAGGTGATGACTCACTGAACTTTACAACTGAAACTAATGTTAACACTGTATGCTAATTACACTGGAATTAAAACAAGTAAAAACAAAACCCCCCAAAACCTCTCAAAGCAAAAATATACAAACACTTCTTACATTAAAAAAAAAACAACAATAATAGGCATATGATGAGATGCTCAGACTCATTACATTAGTCATCACAGAAGTACAAGTGAACACAGCAAGATATCACTTGATTCCTATACACTTTATATCCAGAAATTTGGATAATGTGAAGTGTTGGTGAGGATACAGTGAGAATCGTTAAACAGAAGAAAAATAAAAACCCCTCACACACTGCTGGCTGGGTAAAGGCAGCATTCTAGAGGGCAATGTCGAACTAGTTAAATAAAGTAAACCTATGTCCTATGATGTAGCAATTCCTTTTCTAGCTACAGATGCATGGAAGAAAAGCTCACACGCGTCCATAAGGGTATATGCGTGAGAAGGCTCAATGCAACATTATCTGGTGGTGAAGCAGGGTGGGGTTGGGGGGATGCAAGGTTTGGAAGCAGTTTAGTGTCCAGTATGCAGAGTGGCTGGGCAAATATACTAGATGTCCAACATACAGTGCTATGAATAATTTCAAAAGAACAGATGTATATCTGGCAACACAGATCTTAAAAACATGCTGAGTAAAAAGACAATCAGAAGAGACAAGGAGGAAATGCACAATGCTAAGCAAGACAAACCAGTCTGGAAAACTACACACCGTACAGTTCCAATTACAGGACATTTGGGAAAAGCCACAAACTATATCAATAGTAAAAAATGAACGGTTCCCAAGGGTGTGGGGGAAGGAGGGGGTCACTGAAAAGGGGAAGCTAGGGGACTGTTGGGATGAACCTATAACGCATGATACTGTAATGGTGAAATTTGTGAAAACCTACAGAACTTTACCAAGAGCACAAAGAACGAACTTTCCTATAAGCAAATTTAAAGAACCATTTAGGAGGTTCAAGGGGATTTGGGGGAAAATGCAGATTGTGACAGAAGAAACTAAATGTATAATTACATACAAATTATATACAAGTATATAAAATATACAATTATACAACGGTAATAAGGAAAATGTAAAGAAAATCATTTATGTAAAATGTACACACACAAACCCCCAAATAAAATCAGAAATAAGAAAAAAAGTATATGCAATTTACATTATAGATCAAGGGGTCATACTACTAACATGAAAAGAAGCTCTAACAATAACAGAAGCAAATTAGGCCAACAACTTCATAGAAAGATAGATAGTCCAGAGAAAAAGAATGTGAACAGCTTTTAAAAATATAAAAATATGCTCAATCCTATTGATAATAAGAGAAATGCAAATTCAAACTCTTCTGGAATATTACGCCCCACCTATTAGATAGATACGGCTGAGAGGACATGGGTCCACTTATTACTACCTCGTACAACCCTTCTGGTAGAGCACTTGAAACAGGCTTCATTCAGATGCTCTGAGCCACTGATCACAATTCTAGGGATCTATCCAAAAGATATACCGGCAAAGACACAAAAAGACACATGAAAAAAACTATTCATTGCACTGCATTCCATCACTGAAGCCCTGACTTACAAACTATAGTCAGTGTAGTATGTCAGAGGGGCTAGAAACAGATCCACGTGTACATTGATAACTGATTTTTTAAAAAAGATTTTGTTTATTTATTTGACAGAGAGAGATCACAAGTAGGCAGAGAGGCAGGCAGAGAGAGGGGGAAGCAGGCTGCCCGAGCAGAAGAGCCCGACGCAGGGCTCGATCCCAGGACCCTGAGACCATGACCCGAGCCGAAGGCAGAGGCTTAACCCACTGAGCCACCCAGGCGCCCCTGATAACTGATTTTTGCCAAAGCTGCAAAGGCAATACGGTGGGGACAGAATATCTTCATGACAAACGGTGCTGCAACAACTGGACATCCATGTGCAAATGAAGGAATGTCGATCTTTCCTTACATGTATACAGAAAATAAAGTGGATCACAGTTTGAATGTAAAACCTAAAATTATAAAACTTCGTAAGAGAAAACCTAAAAGGAAACTCTTATAACCTTAGGCTAGATAAGATTTCTTAGATAAAACTCCAAAAACAGAACCCATAACATAAAGAATAAAGTGGACTTCATCTACTTTTTAAAACTCTTTTTAAAACATCCAGATTTTAAGGCTCTGTTCATCAAAAGGGTACTTCCCTGTAGTACTGGGTGTGAGAGGGAAGCAGAAGTAGGAACTCATGTTAACTGTAAAAACAAAACAAAAAAACAAAACAAAAAACCACCACCACCACCAACAACAACAACAACCCCCCACAATCCTCGCCTTCTAGTAAATCAACTTAGTAGCTACAAGCATTCCCTTTAATGCCCCGATTATGGTCTCTATTAGTTCTTATTAAAAGTGCCTTTTGGAGAAATTCCAAAACTCAGCTGGGAAATGGGCAAGATGAGCTGCGAACACACCATAGACACAGAAAGGAAGAAAGTTATCAAAGACCAGTGGGTTTGTGCCCAAAGGATTCATTGAGGAGACAAATTGAATATGCGCCCCCCCCGCCCCTGCCAAAGATAGGACACTTTGAGTAGCAGTTAGGACAATAATGAGAATGGACTCATTATACCTATAAAATATGCTTAAATCCAAATATGCTTAAGTCAACAAAAACCAGCCGATCGGCGCTGAACAATGGTATGGCACTGGCAGATCGGGGGGGGGGGGGGGCTTACTGCCGGAGATGCCGGACGGTCTGTCCTGAGGTGCGGCCAGCAGCGCAGGGGACACCCTGAGGCGGACTACCGAACAGCACACACTGCAGGTGGAAGTCCTCGTCACATGCAGAAGGACAATCCTGCTGAGCCACCAACAGTGTCCGCCGCACCCAAGGCGATCCCAGCGGCAGCAAGTACCTGTGGCGGATTTCCTGCCGGAACCAGACAGGCGTTCTTAGCTGAGACACCCGGAGGGGGTGAGAGCTGGACTGGAACGTCCAGCTGGCTGATTTCCAAGTGAGAAACTGAGCTCCATCTACTGCTCGAAGCCTCTGTCCCAAGCCTGGATTGTTCACAGAACATGCATCGAACCCTTATCCGGACCTCCCACTAGCTCTCAAGGATCACGAAACCTTACTGCAGACACGGGATTGGAAGAGCAGCCGTGACTGTGGGAGAGCAGCGAGATGCTACAGCACAGTGACCACAGAATGAGAGGTGTCCTGCAGGATGACCACATCTTCAGTGGCACCTTTAAGGCTTTTAATAAGAACATGAATTTAATCCTTTGTGACTGTGATGAATTCAGAAAGACCAAGCCGAAGATTGTGAAGCAACCAGAATGTGAAGAAAAGTGAGATTTGGGTCTGGTGCTGCTACCTGGGGAAAACCTGGTTTCCAGGACTGCAGAAGGACCAACCCCTGAAGGTACTGGCGCCCCCAGGCACCGCTTGCTGCAGCTGCAGGGGGCCTGGGCTTGGCAGGGCAGCCGGCAGAGGAGTGCCAGCTGCCCCATGCTCCTATGGGATTAGGAGGCCCTGTGTGAGGGGTTGGAGGGCCATCCCAGCAGGAAATGAAGGACTCTGCAGGGAAGGGGCACTGGAGCAGGAAACCCACCGGGATGGAGGATGCCACCAACTCCTGTGGGCTGAGCAAAACCACCTGCAGGCTCCCCCCACGTGATAGGAGACCACCCATGGGCCCATCAGCTGGGCTTCCCCCTGCTCGAGGGATACCAATAGGCATGCCCCGTCTAAGAATGAGACCCCCTCCACCAGGAATTAGTGGTCCACCTCCCCGCAAGAATGTATCCACCAAGTCCCTCGGATACTGCTGATCCTTCTAAGTCCCTTTTTTCCTTGCAATGTGTCTTATGACACTGTGTAGAGGGTTTGTGAACTTTTGTTCCTTCTTTGCTGCACTGCATAAAGTAATTAAAAAAAAAGTTAGGGAAACAATTCATTATTTTGAAAAATAGTAAATTAAGGGAGAAAGAATTAAGTGTATAGCCTGCCTTCCTTTACAGAGTATTCCACAGGATAGCCCAGTAGCTGGTCTGAGGGAAGCTTCTCTTTCGAGAGGCATCTCGGGCAATCCGGGAAGTGGCAGTGCCCAACAGCTTAGTACTAGCGTTGAGCAACGGCCCATCAGGCCAGAGACGCACGGTGACCATCAGTGGCTACGACCTCACAATAAAGAGCAAGCAAATGTTGTGCTACAGTATCACCCATGTCAGAAATCTGCCCCCAATTTCTTAATGGTCCGATCACAGCTCTAGAATTAACTAAAAATTACAAAAATTCAAAGGAAAATAAAAGTAATGATACCAGACCATGCAACGAAACCAGACTGAAAATTCCAAAGAACGAATGACAGAGTTTCAAGGAAAATGTTGAGGAGTGAGGGGAATAAAACAAGGAAGGAGAAGAAAAAGACAAGTGCAGGCAGAGTCAGGCAAGGGGACCTGTTTAAAAAAAACAACAAAGGGCACCTGGGTGCCTCAGTTGATTAAGCAACTGCCTTCAGCTCAGGTCATGATCCCAGAGTCCCAGGATCGAGTCCCGCAGCAGGCTCCCAGCTCCACGGGGAGTCTGCTTCTCCCTCTGACCTTCTCCCCTCTCATGCTCTCTCTCACTGTCTCTCTCACAAATAAATAAATAAAATCTTAAAAAATAAAAACAACAAAAAACCAACCTACTGCAACAGACAGGTCTTGTTTGGGTCCCTGATCATACAACCCACCATAAAAACGTCTTAAAACAAAGGAAGAAATGGAGGTAAACACTTCCATTCATCACATTAATTATTTTTAACTTTTCTGGGGTGTGAAATGGGACTGTACTTATGGATTTTAGGAATCCCTTTCTTTTAGAGATACATACAAAAATGGCCATGAAAACAATACACAATTTACAAGGACATATAAACAAAAAGATAACTTATACTAGGACGGTTTCTTATGTGATAAAAAGGGAATCCTAGAGGGGGAGAGGATTTGAATCAACAGATCCTAATCAAATAGTCAAACGAAATGACCAATGATGACACTGTGCCCATAATTTATGATTAATTCATTCAGCCCTTTCTACTAAAAGCCCTAAGGAAAGAAACCAAACAAAAAAACAAAACAAGCTTTCATACGCATGGCCTTAAACATTTTAATTTTCACAAAAAGCACATACATCATCATCATTCCAGTTGCACATGGAAAGACTGAGACTCAGTCTCGAGGAGCCACAGTCAGTAAATGCCAGTCAGGACTCAAGCCTTCCACGCAGAGCCAGAAGGCCTAGACAACACCTTCATGGGCATTGAGTAATTTAAAATTTTCAGACCTAACAAGGCAGAAGATAATAGACACCATGTGGCTTCTTCATATATTTTCTCATTAAATATCTATTCTATAATTAACTATGATATACAGTCTCCTTCCAGTTCCCTTTGTCATGATTCTGTTTCCTTTCTTTGAGTATAATTCCTTTCCAAAAGAGCCTTGTTGTAATAAACTTCTATTTTAGACATAAATGCAATTTTTCATATAAAAAGCATTGCAGATAAAAGGAAGAGAGGACAAGATTTGTAGCATTAATTTTTTTTAATGTTGCACATCAACATTTTTATGCTAAGTAGTAAGTTAGAATTTGGTTCATAAAATTGTTTTAAATGAAGTGTGTGTTAAAGATAAGACGAATTTAAAGAATTATGCACTATTTGGTTTTAGAAATGAAATTCTTTACGGCGGCCTACTGGATGGTATGCAGTATTAAGTGTTAGTGCTAATAACTTGTAGCCATATTTAACACTATTTAAAATCATGTTATGAATGGGCCTGCAATGAATTGGTGCTTATAAGGGCAGGAATCTTTGCATCTAAGAGGTTTAATGAACAGAATGTAAGGTCTGCATACAGAGTTGTAGGTGGGCCTATCAGTCTAGGTGTCTATCACTGAAAACAGCCCCAACTGTTTTCCTCATGGACAGAGTACTGTAGCAATTAGTAGGAGTACCAAGCGGTGCATATGCAGGCTGAATGTCTGGGCACATCTCGTCTCTTACAGCATACCTGTAAGTATGGCCTGCCGATGGCCCGTTATATGCAGTTTCTCTAGGCTTCCATGATATTCTGTATATATTTGTACTACTGAACTTATTTTATTTTATTGTGAAATCATGATCTATTTAATGATGATGCGATTAGCTCTTTCAGAGGAACTTATTCCTCTTCGGTCTAGCAATCTGTAAATACCCGATACAAGTACGTCTTTAATAATATGCTGGTTGAATGAATATAGGAAAAAAACTTGTCCAAGTCCTTCTATTTTTCACAAGGCTTACTCTGCTCTGGGAAATACTTTATAGTGTGAAATACGCTCAGAAAAAAATATTAAGCTCTAATCATAGCTTTTCAATTACTATTATCAAAATTTCAAAGAATGCCCACTTCTTAATAGCCTAGCTTCACCCAGGAGAAAATAAATCCTTCTCCACTGTCCCCTGAGCAGCATTTTTGTACATTAACCTTCCCTGATAAAGTAAGACCAATGTTCCATACTCTGTGCCTTTTACCTTGAGGGTTTCTGGTTAGGAGTGAAATTGGCTTCCTATCATCAGACAATTGGAAAGGCCAACGTGTATGTAATTTATCAATTTTGAGGCTCCTCTATCAACATGACTTTTTCCAAAAAGAAAAGACTCTGATTCATTATCATTACTACCTCAACTATAATAGAATACTCTTCTTTAATAAGAAAACTGATTGTGCCCATTTATTTCTATTTAAAAACATACACTCGACAAAGGATGGCAGGAAAGCCTAATTCGCTGTTATAAAGAATTACGTGGTATTTATAGGCTATGTTTAGTGAGTTTATTTATTTACTTACTTATTTTGAGAGAGAGAGAGAGAGCGAGCACGCACATAGTTGGGGAGGGGGGGGTGGGTACAGAGGGACACAGAGAATCTCAAGCAGGCTCCACACCCAGCGTAAAGTTCGATCTCATGATGCTGAGATCACGACCCTCATTAGGCAACATCAAAATCAGGTGCCCCAATGAGTTTACCTTTTTAAATTGTTTCTTCTACACTGAACAGCATCATACCAAGTGCACAAATCATATAAGTGAAAACAGAATCATGGACTGGAGAAAGCTAAAGTGTCTGTCTGACACGGATTTGGAATGTGGCTTTCCTGTTTAGGAGTGGAATAACCCCTGAAAGTCATCGATTCATCTTTTTAAGACCCAGTTTGCTCATCTTTAAAATTGAGTCATATTGTCTCCACCACATATTGTCCCCACCACATTGCTCTCAAGTCAGCAAAACAGGTCTCAAATGGGAATGTGCATGGAACCACCTGAGGAAATATTCTCAAAATATACATAGCTACAACTCAAAGAATGGCCGAATCCTAATTTCCAGTATGTTCTTTCAAAAAGCTACACATGGGGGCGCCTGGGTGGCTCAGTGGGTTAAAGCCCCTGGCTTCGGCTTGGGTCATGATCCCAGGGTCCTGGGATCGAGCCCCGCATCGGGCTCTCTGCTCTGCGGACAGCCTGCTTCCTTCTCTCTCTCTCTGCCTCTCTGCCTACTTGTGATCTCTGTCTATCAAATAAATAAATAAAATCTTTTAAAAAAAAAATTAAAAAAAAAAAAAGCTACACATGGGGGCGCCTGGGTGGCTCAGTGGGTTAAGCCTCTGCCTTCGGCTTGGGTCATGATCCCAGGGTCCTGGGATCGAGCCCCGCATCAGGCTCTCTGCTTGGCGGGGAGCCTGCTTCCTCCTCTCTCTCTGCCTCTCTCTGCCTGCTTGTGATCTCTCTCTGTCGAATAAATAAATAAAATCTTAAAAAAAAAAATAAAAAGCTACATATGGACAAATGACGGCACATTTAGATATGTCCTCACAATAGTCGTAATAAAGGAATGAGGATGGTCTCTATTGCTGAACAGAGTGTTTCCAAAATATATTATGTGGAAAAAAAGGAGGTAGAGACAGATGTATAGAGTACACTAAATTTCATATAAATAGGGGGAATTGTGTACATATTTGTTGTGGTTTTGCTTTTATTTTTTACAAGAATCTGAAAGATTCTGAAGGAGGGTGGTGGTGTGAGGGAGATAGGAATAAAAGCAAGACCTCTCCTGAGGGTATCTTTTATCAAGCTTTGCCTTTAGGCTATGTAATTATTGTAAAATATTTTAAATAACTAAAAAAAAATAAGGTCTTATACCTTCAAATCAACTGCAAATGAGCCTAACAGTGTATTAAATAGGCAGCATAACCACAGAAAGAACAAATTTTAATATTCAAAGTGAGAAATTTTAGATGCAATAGTCTGGCTGGGATATAATTTAAAGACAGACCTACAAAGAAATCTTAAATTTCACTCAGTAGCTTTACTGTTAGTACTAATGTGGGTATTATAAATCTGAAACTAGCTACTATATACTATAGTATAATACAAGTATAGCATTTCAAGACAGGATTTTGGGATGGGGGGAGTTAAAGAAATAAAAACACAAAATAAAAGTTTAAAAATTACATATTAAAACTGAATTCATATCAATGTGAACCCATATTTATACACATACACACACATATCTTTTTGTTGTTTCTTAGTTCTGTTTACTGAAAAAGTCTGAAAGCACCAATAAGCACTGTGGCAATAAGCACATCTTTTACCTGGATCTTGTTTTCTAAATATCTTCCTCCATGTCAAAGTATTTAGGATAAAGTGATGTGATATCTGCAACTTACTTTCAAATGGTTATCAAGAAGTAAAAAAAAGGCTATAATAGAAGACAAATGACAAAATGTTTAAAAAATTACAAATAGTTGGAATATGTTGTTCATCATACTAGTCTTACAAATTCTCTGTAAATATAGCTCTTTCCACAATAAAAAACTTGACTAAAGAAAGAAACAAAGTTATGCAGATGATTTCAATGCCTACTCCTGAGTGAGCCACTCTCCATGTGTAGGTAATGCTTCCAACTGGCTACCTTCCCCTCATTTTTTTTGGAGCCCTCCATATGGATCCACTGAAATTCAGAGAGTAGGCATGAATTTTAACAGAAGGCCATAAAGCAAATGGCACAAGAGCAGGATTCAGAAAATTCCTAGACTATCCATGAAGTACCATACTCTTACAACATTGCTCTATGCAGAGTTTCCTCATTTGAGAAACAGAAACAATGAACAAGAGGACTACTGGAGAGTCAAGTGAAATGATGACGATGGGATTTATACATGTGAAAAGCTGTCTAACTCTACAATTTTTATTATAATATAATTTTCAACCCTTTCAGGTAACAGAGGCTATTTTATAACTCATACATGACTCTTAAGAAATTTCAGAGGTATGCAGTTCTGAGGTAACAGTATGTCTTTGACACTGAGACTATCTTACTTACTTGATATCTCTTAAGTACTATCTCAGTCTGCTTCAGAAGACAATATGGGATTGGGACATCTTTAATGCTATTCTCTGTCGAAGTAAGTTTAATCCTCTTAGTCTGTAGCTCATCCTAGGTTATACTCTGCTTTGCTAACTTGGTTCCTAACTCTGATGCATTTTTATAAATTCCACTATTAAACTAGTCCATATGCACTAGTTTAGAATTCTGTTTATGACAAAGACATGAAAGATTAAGACAACTACGTATGTTAAATTCTAGTTTAGAATTCTGTTTATGACAAAGATATGAAAGATTAAGACAACTACGTAGGATAGTGGTTTTCCAAAAAAAAAAAAAAAAAAAAAAAAGGAGTAAAAAGAAAAAGAAATCCTCCCCAGTTGACTAGAGATAGAACACTTACTTTCCATCCTTTCAGTAAGACTGGCTTAGAAGTGCTGAGATGGCATGTGTGTATCCATGCATATCTGTTACATGCAGAGTGTGTGTGTGTGCGTGCGCACATGTAGGAGGGCAAGGTACCTTACACCATTCCTTGGAAGAGCTTCATAATATCCAGCAGGGTAAATACACAGTTTAAATAAGTACCCTCAAATCCCAGCCCTTCTAGCTGAGCTTTATTTTGATATGTTTTCCACTTTGTCTTCACTTTCAGTTTGGTCACTTTGGGAACAAACAAGATCAAAATGCTCCCAAGTTCAGGAGGAAAAAAAATCTTAATTGGATAGAAGTAATACCACCCAGCTAGAGCCATATGAAGTCCTTTATATGGAAACCTTCACTTGTGCCAATCTTCTTCCCAGAGGCTCATTTCATTTCCCTGCGGGGTAACACTCAGATCACTTCACAGTTCATTGATACCACATTGGCAACCTTTTGTTTTCAATCAAAGGGAGATGCTGAAGCAACGCTCAATTGAACTAAGTCTACATGACATAGTGTGCTTGTGTCCTTGCCACAGAGGACCCTGGAAGGGGAGCTAGAGGAAACTCTGACCCCTAGCATCCAATATTCCATTACGTTACCTACAATTGAATTACGATGAATTACAATGACAGAGCTCACACACACGCCGAGGCTCACTTTTCTATTGTTCTACCCACACACAGCATGTTTATGGATCAAATCCAGTCTCCAAAACTGATTCTCTGTCACTCATGGTTGAAAACGAAAGGCCAATGTTCAAATAAGTTTTTAAATAGCTTCCACAGAGACTGAATTTGATACTTCCTCCCCTGTTCCTTTGGAATCACTGAGGTATCACCGTAGGTTTTTGCTGATGGCCATCTTTCTGTAAACCCTCGTAAGTGGAAGACTCCTATAAGATTAAAGAACTTGTAAGCTGTACAGGTCAGTGGTGGGAATCAGACTGCCGTTGCATGCCTTTCCCTCTGAGACCTCATTGTAGCCAGGCTGCCTTAAAACCTACCAGCCCTGACACCATGGTCCTCAAGGGCAGAAATATACCCGCAGCCACCGAAAGCAGCCATCACTCCCTCAAATGAGCTTTCAATGAACCAGGAAGAAAGCATAGGGCAGTAGAGAAATAAGTGGACTAAGTCACAGCCTGGGATGCCCAGCCACCCCGTATTTTACAAGAGGAGGCAATCATGAACAACTGTTAATGGGAATAATATATTTATTTTTTTTTTTTTAAAGATTTTATTTATTTATTTGACAGACAGAGATCACAAGTAGGCAGAGGCAGGCAGAGAGAGAGAGAGGTGGGGAAGGAAGCAGGCTCCCCACTGAGCAGAGAGCCCGATGCGGGGCTCGATCCCAGGACCCTGAGATCATGACCCGAGCCGAAGGCAGAGGCTTTAACCCACTGAGCCACCCAGGTGCCCCAGGAATAATATATTTAAATCGTCAAAAACTTCCTATTTATTTGGATTTGGCTAGCATCCAGTGAACTAAGTGTGATCATTATTTCATCCTTGATCATAAATTCATAATTGTAGTTTTTTTTAAGGTTTAGAAAATGAAAAAACTTTTTATTTAGTAAATTTTGTCTTATGGATAGATTGTTTTGGGTCCACAGAGAAAAGATTTAAAAATTGGTGAAAATGATCCAGATAAGGGAAGTTCAGAAAGGCTTACTTGGAGATTCTGCGTAGAAGTCAGAAAATTTGAGTAGGGCTTTAAGAGAGTGACTTAAAAATTATTTGTGGCACAGGAAAGCAGTGATTGTGGTCAGTTTGGAAAACTACTGATGGGACCAATTTCTTGGGTTATGTAACACTGAGAAAATGACAGACCAGAAAGAGGGAGATTTAAAGGTCAAACTCAAAGCTTCACATTTAGGCCCAGACCAAGGTGTCCATGCAGAGGAGGAGGGGAAGGGCCCACCAGGACTGGGGAGCTGGCAGCAGGCCAGGAAGAGAAGACGGACTTGAAGTAGGTCAAAAAGTACTTTGCTAGAATCGCGTGATACAATCAGCGCCCACCACTGTGCAAACCATCTTACAAAAGCACAGCATGGCAGCTGCACTTCTGCTCACACCAGGAAAGAGATGTATAATCCCCAATATGCATGTTCTGGTTTTGTTTAGCTTGGAAAATGGCCTAACCAAAATAATTTTGTAAGTCGTCATTACTTCCCAGGTGAGTCCCCCAAATTCAACTGCTGTGAGTGAACAGTGAGAAAGGGTGAGCAAGAGCAGTGGATTTCTACATCCCTTCCTATCTAGTAATCAACTCCAGGTAATCAGGTTTCTATCCATACTTTGCCATGAAAACTGTACCTGATCAAGTTTCTTCTGAGCTGCCAAACTTTTATATTCTGCCAGTCTATTATATTCTCAAAACCTTAGCTGATCACTACCTTACCTCCTGAAACTCGAAACCACCTCCATCTCAGTGATACCACTCTTGTAGTTTTCCTGTTTCTTTTCCATTAAGGTATTCTATTCTCTAGGGTTCTGCCATTGATCTTTTCACTCCATACCTTCTTCTGGTATGTAAAACTTCACTCCAAGTTTTAAATTATCATGTATATGTTGAGGATTCTCAAGGTATATCAACAGGTCAAGCTATATATATGTGTGTGTATATAAGTTGAGTAGAATCATATACATATACACACACACACACAAACAGCAGAATTGCCTAAAAGGAGAGATTGTTCTACAGACATCTATATATGTATATTTATTTTTTTTTTCAGGTGTATTTTTTTTAATTTTCAATTTTTATTTTTTTAATACTAAAAACCATTTAAGAACTAAGAACAGTTTTGGTAAGTTTTCCCTTCCATTAACTTTTAGATAATCTGTCATTTTACTTTTTTTTTAAATTTAAACATATAATGTAACCACACCACCCTCTCCCAACCCCTCTCCCCCCACCCCCCTCAGTTTGTTTTATGACATTAAGAGTCTCTTTTGATTTGTCTCCCTCCCGATCCCATCTTGTTTCATTTTTACTTTTCCTACCACCTTAACCCCCACCCCCATTGCATCTCCACTTCCTCATATCAGGGAGATCATGTGATAGTTGTCTTTCTCCAGTTGACTTATTTCGCTAAGCATAATACGCTCTAGTTCCATCCATGTCGTCGCAAATGGTAAGATTTCATTTCTTTTGATGGCTGCATAATATTCCATTGTATATATATACCACCTCTTCTTTAGCCATTCATCTGTTGATGGACATCTAGGTTCTTTCCATAACTTGGCTATTGTGGACATTGCTGCTATAAACATTCGGGTGCACGTGCCCCTTTGGATCACTACGTTTGTATCTTTAGGGTAAATACCCAGTAGTGCAATTGCTGGGTCATAAGGTAGCTCTACTTTCAATTTTTTGAGGAACCTCCATGCTGTTTTCCAGAGCGGTTGCACCAGCTTGCATTCCCACCAACAGTGTAGGAGGGTTCCCCTTTCTCCACATCCTCGCCAGCATCTGTCATTTCCTGACTTGTTCATTTTAGCCATTCTGACTGGTGTGAGGTGGTATCTCATTGTGGTTTTGATTTGTATTTCCCTGATGCCCAGTGATGCGGAGCACTTTTTCATGTGTCTGTTGGCCATCTGGATGTCTTCTTTGCAGAAATGTCTGTTCATGTCCTTTGCCCATTTCTTGATTGGATTATTTGTTCTTTGGGTGTTCAGTTTGCTAAGCTCTTTACAGATTTTGGATACTAGCCCTTTATCTGATATGTATATTTAAACACTTCTACATAGTTTCAAAGACAGATCAATCTCCATGTGTCCCAGAGTCCGCTGACCAACTTCTTATCTTCATGTGTTCTTCTCATATTCTCTATTTTAAAGAAAGACGGCAATCAACTGCCTAATACAGAATCCTAGTCACTATATTGACTCCCCTCTGTGTTCCTCCAAAGAAGACTTCCGAGTACACATCCCAAGGAACTCCAACAGCAAAGTGAAGCTGACTTATTAATCATTGCTTTTTCGGATTTCTAAGAGTTGAATGGCCTCCATCTCTTCCCTAACCAATTTTTCCTCCATTTTGCTATCACACTAAACCCTCTAAATGGTACTCCAGAGCTGTGATATCAATATAAAGACCATCTACCTGAGAATGCAAACAAGTCCCTCTAGCCTTCTTACCTCTAGCTGCATCTCCTATGGCTCCCAAGGATCTAGCAATTGTGCCGAGTTCTCCCAGGTTTCCTTGCACACCATACTCCTTCCACATTAAATGTCATTATTCATCTCTCTTTGTCCAACTTCCCAACAGATGTTATCTCCCCTGAGAAACTATCTCCATGATCACCACCAACTCTGTCCCCAATCTGGATTAGATGCTTCTTCCAAGCCATCCTCACAGCACTCAGTGTTCTGTTTTGATGTGTGTGTGTGTGTGTGTGTGTGTGTGTGTTTAAGGAAGCTCCAAGCCCCACATGGAGCCTAACACAGGGCTTGAACTTTCGATCCTAAGATCAAGACCTGAGCTAAGAACAAAAGCCAGAAGCTTAACCAACTGAGCCACCCCGGCGCCCTGTACTCACTGTACTCTTATAACAAATTTCTGAATTTTGCGGCCTATTCTTCTGGCTTTTCCACTGAACTATGAGCAGTAGAACAGAAGCTGTTTGCTTTATTTCCACATTCTCAGTGCCTACCACAGTATCTACTACATAACAGGTGTCTGAAGAATGTTTGTTGATGAAATATTCTATGCTTTAAATCAACAAAACAGAACGCAATACCTATAAAATAAACTCTTTGTGAATGTGTGGCTTAACTTCTTAGTTACATAAAATTAGTTTAATTAAACATGGATAAAACCATAAAGGAAATATTTCTATGGCAATCTAAAGAGGACATTAGAGCACTTAGAAAAATGAGAATTGTATAGCTCTAGGATTTTGTTGTCTTATTGCTCATTAAAATGTCATGTTTTCCTAATAACATAATAAGACTAACACAATGTTCTAAACAGGATAGGTTTTGGTTTATCATTTTAAAACGTCCTGTAGAGGAGGAAGGGGAAAAGCACACAGAAGAAGAGAAGGAGAGAACAGGCACAGAAACATTTTCCCAGAAAGCTGGGCAAGGTTTGAAGTGAAAAGAGGAGGATGCTTCGGGAAGATGTGTGTCTGTATGCATCCCACATGCAGAAGCTGCTGCCCTGGAAAAGCAGAGCGGATAAGCCAAAGAAAGAGAGTAAGGCAGAGGACACAGTGTGAAGGTAGACGGCTAAGGTCAGACACTGAATGGCAGGACTCTCCCAGAAAGGCAAGTTTAGGTGGATGAATGGCAGAGGAAGGAATGGGTATTAGCACTTGCGGTTATGGAAGAGGAAAGTCGCTCAATGTGACAGCCCATTCTTGGAGAGGAGATGCCTGGTGATCCTTTTCAGCCACTGTTACCTGAGATCTACCTCATGGTTAGCACCCATTTTCTTTCAAAGAAAACACTGTGTATGACTTGGGCAAATTACTTTACCTTTCAGTCCCTGCAATTCTTTATCCATAAAACGATCTTCAGGGTTTTATACCATTTACACTAATACTTAATGGTTCTATGCTACTGTATAGTTTTGTTTTCTTCTTTTTTTAAGCAGGCTCCATACCCAACCTGGAGCCCATGGTGGGGCTTGAACTCACGACCCTGAGATCAACCCCTGAGCTAAGATCAAGAGCTGGACCCTAGACTTACCCACACAGGCACCCCTATGATATAGCTGATATTCTGAGAATCACTTCCCTGGTGCCATCACTGAGGAGGTGGTCCTGGATGTGTGTACACGTGGGTAGTCAGACCCACACCCTCAGCTCACAACAGAAATCACCATGCACGACAAATTTATATCACGGACATCCAGCTTCTGTCAGACTCTGAACATGTTTCCATCGCACTCATTACCAGCACAGCAAATGTCTGATTTATAAAATGTGAGAAATTTAAACAGCAAGAAATTGTCCTAGTGAGTGAACAAACAAGTAGCAGTAAACGACTAAGATCATGAGGAAGAAATATTTACAACATATTTAGAAGTTTGCTCAGGTGAGATAAAAAGTGATGGAAGTCTGCTCTGTAACACCATTCCCCCGCATCAGATACTGGAATCCTGACTAGGAATCACTGAACAAGGTTTAGGATAATGTAAAAGGCATGCCTTATTAACTCTTGGACATCTCATTTCTTGGTCATAAATCCTATTAACTTGTATTACCAACTGCCATAAAACTTGCAGATAAAAGATAATTTATGCTCAGTGTACAGAAGGTAATGTTTCTGGACTCCTGAGAAGCACAGGACCAGAAAATGAGAAAGTGCGTATGAGAAATCTGGAACCATCCACACTCGGCATGGCTAGCATGATAGACACGGCTGGGGGCACCTAAATGTCTTCCTAAGGGATATAGCCTAACTAGTAATTGATATCAGTAGTGTTTCATGTCGAAAATGTCTCTCGCTGGTTTCATAAAACCTCCTGCTCATAAAAGGTTATAAAGTCTTATTAAGAAGACATTTTGGAAAGTAAAAGAGAAACGCTTACTTTTAAGGGAGGAGCTATTATGCATTCTATTTTTAATTTTCTATTTGAAGGAACATTCAATCTGCCATTTTTAAAGTAAATGCTACCTACTGAGACTTTCACTCATAATGACAGTTTGACCCACAGCAAGTGAAATATGCCAAAACACAACATAAAGGACATTATATATTCAAAATAAACCGGCTAAAGAATTCTGAACATTTTCCCATATGTATATAGACCCAGAACTACACTACTGTCTCCTTGTTTTAAAATTCAATTTGTAATAACCAAAATAAGTCACAGATAGGGGACTGAAGGGAGAACGTAGATGAAAGACAAAGGTTTGGAACAACCTCTGTAAGTCTAAGAAAACAGCTCCTGGACGCACAGGTCAGCAGGCAGTGACCAGATCGGCCTGATCGACAGGACTCTCATGAGTGAAGGACGCTTACTTGTTTACATAACAGTCTCAAGAGAGTCTCACTTGTAGATTATTACAGAAATGCTAAGATAATTTGAGGGTTTAGATGGCTCTTTAAAAAAGACTTAAAAAAGCACATTTTAATCCCATGGTCTAAGGCTATCATTGCCACTTAATAGACACAGGCGACATCTCTTAGCAGAGCACAGGACCAAAACATTTTCATCAGTCCTACCAACAGCTCCCGAGACATGTCTCATCCTCCTGCTACTATCTTCAGTTTCAGACGATCTATAATTATAGAACCAATTCCAGAAAACACTGTTCTCAAAATAACACTCAAGATAATTAATATTTACACTGAATTTCACCACTTTTGAAGTATTTTCACAAAGCTCAAAGGTAATCTCATTCAATTCTCTTAAATGATAAAAATTCTTGAGGTATGTAGTTTTTTTACACTTGAGGGAAATTCAGAGTCATTTTTAATTTGGGTGAACAATGAGGTGGGATATACCCTTACAGTGTACCTCAAATTCATCTTATTTTAAAATTATGTGGAGAATTACATGCGCGCGCGCGCGCACACACGCGCGCACACACACACACACACACACACACACACAAAACTCTAAACACACACCAAATGCCCACTCAGTAAAACACTGTTTATGGATAATTACCAACCTATGAACTACAACTTGTTTTAAGAGTTTGATATTTGCTATCCAAAATCTATATACTTGAAAAATCTATATATAATTACTAAATTCAACACCCAAAGAACAAATAATCCAATCAAGAAATGAGCAGAAGACATGAACAGACATTTCTGCAAATACGACATCCAGAAGGCCAAAAGACACATAAAAAGTTCTCCACATCACTCGGCATCAGGGAAATACAAATCAAAACCAAAGTGAGATACCACCTCACACCAGTCAGAATGGCTAAAATTAATAAGTCAGGAAACAACAGATGTTGGCGAGGATGCACAGAAAAGGGAACCCTCCTACACTGTTGGTGGGAATGCAAGCTGGTGCAGCCACTCTGGAAAATAGCATGGAGGTTCCTCAAAAAGTTGAACATAGAGCTACCCAAGACCCAGCAATTGCACTACTGGGTATTTACCCTAAAGATACATATGTAGTGATCCAAAGGGGCATGTGCACTCGAATGTTTATAGCAACAATGTCCACAATAACCAAACTACAGAGAGAGCCTAGATGTCCATCAACAGATGAACGGATAAAGAAGCTGTGGTATATATATACGATGGAGTATTATGCGGCCATCAAAAGAACCCAACATCTTGCCATTTGCAATGACGTGGATGGATCTAGAGGGTATTATGCTGAGAGAAATAAGTCAATCAGAGAAAGACAATGATCACATGATTTCTGATATGAGGAGTTTGAGAGACAGGGTGGGGGATTATAGGGGGTAGGGAGGGAAAAAATGAAACAAGATGGGACCGGGAAGGGAGACAAACCATAAGAGACTTAATCTCATGAAACAAACTGAGGGTTGCTGGGGGTTGGTGGGAGGGATATGGTGGCAGGGCGATGGACACTGGGGAGGGTATGCGCTATGGTGAGTGCTGTGAATTGTGTAAGCCTGATGATTCACAGACCTGTACCCACGAGACAAATAATACATTATATGTTAATTAAAAAAAAAAAAAAGAGTTTGATATTGGCATGTTAGGCCACTAACCCCCAGAAAGAGGAAAGTAGCACAGTGGAAAGTAGAGAGTCCCAACACTTTGTTGTGCGACTGACATGTCTGTCCCGCTTTCCTCACAGAATTGTTATCAAGTTAAAATTAGATGCTTCCTGTAAAAGTTCCAAAATTATCTTCCTTTCTGAGAACAGCTATTTATTGACTTTCAATTGAAAAATAACACTTCAAAAGTTTCAAACCATTCTTTATTCGGCACACCAGATTGATTTTCTTGGGCCCTAGTTCCACAATATTTGAAAATGGTTTCAATTTAAAGTTATGAGGCTTCTTCTGTCCATTGTGATCGTGATGTGATCAGTCCTATTAATTATGAACAGTAACTGTAGACACCCTTTTTGAGTATCTCCCCAAAACATACACATTGCCTACTACAGATGTATGCTCTAGTACATGGATAACATCACACATGGTTCCATGAAAACACACATGGCAAAGTCAGTTCAGTTCAATGATCTGAGTCCCATTTCTAGAATGCAAAATGGTTCTATGCACTAATTTTAGTGTAGCTTTCAATTAATTTTTGGTGTTAATCACATTTCATAAGTATATAATTAAAACTGCTTTAAAAAGGGGCACCTGGGTAGATCAGTGGGTTAAAGCCTCTGCATTCGGCTGGAGTCACGATCCCAGGGTCCTGAGATCGAGCCCCACATCGGGATCTCTGCTCAGCAGGGAACCTGCTTCCTCCTCTCTCTCTGCCTCCCCTCTGCTTACTTGTGATCTCTCTGTCAAATGAATGGATAAAATCTTAAAAAAAAAAACTGCTTAAAAATATGGCACACTATATAAGATTGGTTCATGTCCTAAATCCTCAAACATACTCATTTTGACTTTTGCACTTATACCAATAATTGTCTTAGTGTGTTCTCTTACTAAAAGCAATTAAAAAGCTGGGACCTTGTATTTGTCTCTGGGGAGGTTTTTTTCCTTTAGACTTTATTTATTTGAGAGAGAGAGAGAGGGAGGTGGGGAGAGAGAGGAAGAGCACAATCTGGGAAGATTTCTCTAGAACTAGTGCCAAAGAGGAGCAAAGCTGACACCAATAGTCCCACAGGTGGAAGTCTATGCTAAATACTGTCACCCCTCTACAGACAGAAGGTATGACTGTGCAGGAAGTTTTTGTCCCACACTATATAATAATTATTTTCTTAGGACAGGTAATTTCCCAGTTATTTCAATGAGACAAAAGCACAGTATCACACAAGGACTCCAGAAGGCATTGTTTTGGAGAATGTAGACTATGATATAAAACTCTGTTGGGAGAACTGAGGATCCTGTTTTAACAATTAAAGTTTAATACATCTTATAAATGAGAAAAAAAGTATTCTCCTAGAAATTATGTGGGGTCATGATTCCAGACTTTCTTCCCAAACTTCAGTTTCTGGCAGTTTGAGAGAGACAATGCTCTGTGTTCACACAGTAGTTCCTCTCCCTGGGCCACGGCCTTATTTTTCTAGACTGCCTTGCAGTGCGCTGGGGAGTGTCACTATGTCCCCCATCAAAGGTGACAGAGGACAAAGCTGGCCCTGGCCTTTAAAAACATGCAGTGCCACTTTCTAGCTATCTTTTTCACAGATGCCACAATTTCTTTCAGTTGGCTTAGATACAAAATGGAAGATGCCGCCCAAACCAGACCAGATATTCCACTCTGATATCCACTCAGATATTCCACAGATAATCTCGGGTAAGTCTCTGAGATTGAGGGTTAATTACCCTATAACGTAGGTGGGGTGACACCATACTTACAGAGGCAGTATGACAAATTAGTACCCTGACCAACTTAATAAAAAGTGCTAGAAAAAAAATTAAAGAAATCTTTTAAAAGGCATCAAACATCTGTTTTTGTTTTTTTAAGGATACTCAGAAGCCAAAAACTAAGGATGGACTGAAAAAGAAAACCAAACTAACTTTCATCTTTGAAATACTTGGTGTTTACCAAAGCAGATGAACTAGAGCTTTGGTTTCCAAGGCATCGAAGTAGGGAAGGTCATCAGGAGACAAGGCCAAAAGCCTGCCCAAGGTGGGAGTGTAAAAGGAGACTGCACCATATAAAGCAGAGACTTCCAGTGGAAGATGAGTACAAATAACACTCCCGCCGGACCACTAGGAAAACTGCCCGACCTAGCCCTGGCACTCTGCAGCTGAGAAGAGGGAGCAAGTATGCCCTGAGCACCTGTAACCAGAAGTTACACTCTTAGCAGAACTGCCTTCTTCAAAACTCACAACACCTAGATGGACAGAAAGTCTCCACAGATGTCCTAAGTTGTTAATGCCTACAAATAACCGGGCAGGGAGTCTGCTCTAAATTCTCCTTGGACTCACTTTTAACTCACACTTCAAATAATTCCCACAAGTGAAGCTCCCAGGAATATAAGGTCATGGCCAAAAATAATCACACACAGAAGAAATTGAGGTTATAAAATATAAAAGTGAAAGTGAATACAAAAGACAGTGGACGTATAAAGACCACAGGTTTTAGAATTATTCTAGACCATAAAGTAAGTATGACAATAATGTTTTAAAGAAAGTTCTTGAGGGACGCCTGGGTGGCTCAGTGAGTTAAAGCCTCTGCTTTTGGCTCAGGTCATGATCCCGGGGTCCTGGGATCGAGCCCCGCATCGGGCTCTCTGTTCGGTGGGGAGCCTGCTTCCCTTCCTCTCTCTCTGCCTGCCTCCCTGCCTACTCGTGATATCTGTCAAATAAATAAAATCTTTTAAAAAAAAAAAGCTTGAAAAAGGGAGTACAGGGCGAGCATATAAGAAAGAAGAATCATGACAGGCATGTAAAGCTCTGTGGATGGTTTTAGCAGCAAACAGACACAGTTGAGACAGAAGAGTGGCATGGAGCGCAGGTGCTGAGCTTCAGAATGCAGCCCAGGAAGCTTAAAAGCACAGATGACGTGAACGTCTGTGAAAGAGAAGCTTGCAGATACACATGATGCAACCGCAGGATCTTAATGACAGCTATTTGGAGTTGCCAAGGAAGGCAGAAGAAGAGTGCCAAGACAGTATTTGAGAAACTAATGGCTGGGTTTTCAACAACGACAGACAGCAACCTGTCATTGGAGGAAATCCAGGGAATCCCAAGCTGAATGCATCCTAGGAAGTCCACCATGATCCACATCACCACGATGGTACAGAACACCGAACACACTGACCAATTCTTAAGGGCATAAGTCATTTTTCAGATGTGACCTTCTCTATCAGTTAGTCTTCCATTTTTTACTTTTTAAGAATTATTGTACTGCAGCTTCAACTAACTGGTTATCTGTTCACTACAATATCTACCTACAGCCGAGTTACAGGTGACTACTTTAGCAATCATACCATCAATTCGATATAATGAAGCTCAATGATTTACCATGGTAGAAAGTTTCATGCTTCAGAAATTGTTAGAAGATTAACAGGTATTTAACAAACCCATAATGAGAATCTAAGAAGCATATCGGCTCATGTCATACCACTAAGTGAAATATTTTAATGACTTCCCATTCCCTACAGCAAAAACGTCCACACTCTGCTGTGCAGAACTCAAGGCTCTTCATGAGCTAAGTAGTTTTCTAGTTGTATCTTCTAGTATTTTCCATATGGCAGATCCTACGGCATGCCCTGTGCCTCTGTCTTTCTTTAGTGGCTCCTTCCGCCTTGCATGGCTTCCTCACCATCTCCCACAGTAAACATCCACTCATTCTAGAAGATCCTGTTCCAATGTAGCCTCAAGAGAATGAAAACCAGGCATTTTGTCTCTTTAATTGGCTGCCATATCCCTGGGTAAGTAAGTACCTGTCATGTAGCAGGATAAATATTTGTTGAATTAACTGAGTGAATAAAATGTGGATGTCTGAGTGGGCTTTCCTTACTACACTTATGACCAAATCATATAATCTTCCATCTCATTTATGTACCAATTTTTAAATGGCACTTTATGTTTATGTTTTCATACACGACTTCTTCACCGGACATGTGTTAGAGAGCAAAAATCACGTTACTCGTTTTCTTAGCCCTCAACTGCCCAGCAGTGCCATGAATAGCCGGCACTCCATAACCGTTTGTTGACGAAAGAAATGGACAGCATGGAGTTTGAAAGCTGAATTCTTCAGCTCCCTTTATACATCTCACAGGAAGTGTTCCAGAAAGCTAGGCAATGCAAAGAGCAAGGGAAAAAACAAAAATGCAAAGCTGGCTGAACAATAGGGAGCATGCATTATATCCACTATATTAACCAAACAACAATTTTTAGGTAATGACATGCTACAGATGGTAGATAGCAGATGGGGTTGAAGCAACACTGGAAGCAGTACATTACAGTGAGAGGCAGAAACGAAGAACAACTGTCCACTGTCTTCTAAAAATGTTACCAGATGATTATTTTTCTAGATGAATCACTGATCAACCTTATAAGACTTACTTAATAAGAATTCTGTTCTAAGCACTATGTTGATAGAAAATCTCCTCGATATTCATCATGGGAAGTGAAGGACATGATCATTAGAAATTTATTCTGAGGCAGTGAAATTAATAAGCAGGCAACCTAGGAAGAGTAAAAGCTAAAGATTTTCTTTTTAGTGCTTAACAAAATCAAATCCAGTTTCCAATTATAACGACAACACTGAAAATATATGAGAATTCCATCTGAAATATTTGCCAAGCTTTGTGTTTCCTCTGCTGGGATTTTTCTCAAGTGGCATTCACATTCAGCTGCTCAAAATGCGGAAGTGTTAAATTTAATTCTTAGTCAATTTAATTAAAAGTTACAAGATTTTTTTTTTTTCTGGGCATAATAAAATGAAAACTTTGAGGCTTCTCCTATACATTTTTGATGTTCCATGCTCTGAGGTAGAACAACAGGGTAAACACAAGTAGGCCAACACGGTCAACTTCACTCATGTGTCAACTTCAAGGACACACAGTAGGCTCGTGTTTTCTGCAAGTCTACTTGAATGTTAAAAGTTCTGTGGAAGCAAAGTGCTGACATTATATTTATTCTTCACTTACTGGTTGAAGCAGGTAGATGAGAGATTCCTCTTGGATTACTATAATTGGCACAGGAGTGATGCAAGTAGCTTGGAACAGGGTGCTCACAGATGCCATAATCTGGTCAAAACGCCCACCAAGACCTCCCAAGGTCACGATTACATCTACCTAAGCAAGGCAAAGCAAAACTGAAAGTCACGTATTTAAAGTATTTACAATAATTAAATAGCATCTAACAATGAAAAAGAGCTTCCAATACTATATTTTCTGTGATAAGCCACAGAGAAATGGTAGATAACATTTCTTTTGTTCAGATGAAGGAATGAAGTTACTTGTTTAAAGTCGCATAATTGGTGAGAAGCAGCCGCATTTCGAGACCATCTCTTTCTCTTTCTTTTGTTTTTCCCATTTGCCTTTTGACCTGGAAAACTAGTCAACTCTTCCTTTACAAGTCTGTTTATGTGTTCCTTCCATTTGGAATCTTCCCTGACTTCGCAGCTGGGGCCTCTTCCATCCATTCCCATAGCATACCCATGGGCTCTTCTTATAAATACAAAGGTTCATCGCCCCACTAGAATTCAAGTATCTTGGGAACCTATACCATCTTTTTACTGAGCCTAGCAATATTGCCTAAACTTTCAGGGCTTCATTTTTATGTTCATGTGCAAAAATTGGATATTTGCCAACTGATAAGTTTGTTGTGGGATTTAAATGAGGTAATCAAAGGAGTTCAGTATAAAGCATTTAGAATATGTTCATGACATAGTGATTCTTTAAAAATTATTAGCTATTACTGTCTTGCCATTTGCAATGATATGGATGGAACTAGAGGGTATTATGCTAAGCAAAGTAAGTCAGAGAAAGATACCATATGATTTCATTCATATGTGGAATTTAAGAAACAAAACAGATGAACACAGGGGAAGTGAAGGAAAAATAAATTAAGATGAAAACAGAGAGGGGAGCAAACCATAAGAGACTCTTAACAATAGAGAACAAACTGAAGGTTCCAGATATTTTTATGCCAATACAGCTTTATGTTATTTTCTATTTTTTAAAACAGATGAGGATTGCTAGAGGGCAGATGGGTGTGGGGATGGGGTAACTGGGTGATGAGCATTAAGGAGGGCAGAGGATGTGGTGAGTACACTAGGTGTTATATGCAACTGATAAGTCATTAAATTCTGCCCTGAAACTAACAGTAAAGTATAAGTTAACTAAATTGAATTTAATTAAAAATTTAAAAAATAATAAAAAAAATTAGCTCTTATTCTATCACCATATTATTTTTGGTATTATTACAGTTATATGTTTTTAACATTTTTATTATTACCTATAATTTGGTATGTTATTTTTCCACCACTTAATACTTTCAAGATAGCATTTCCTATAACTAAAGTATAATTTATTTAAATGTTCCCCTGTTGTTGAAAATGTATTTCCAGGGGTGCCTGGGTGGCTCAGTGGGTTAAAGTCTCTGCCTTCAGCTCAGGTCATGATGTCAGGGCCTGGGATCCAGCCCAGCATTGGGCTCTCTGCTCAGCGGGGAGCCTGCTTCCTCCTCTCTCTCTGCCTGCCTCTCTGCCTACTTGTGTTCTTTGTCAAAAAATAAATAAATAAAGTCTTTAAAAAAAAAAAAAAAGAAAATGTATTTCCAGGATTTTAATATATATTACTTTGCTGCTTTCCTTCTATATAAGATAAAGGGTAAAGATGGGCTTTGGGGAAGTGAAAGAGAGTGGAGGAACCTTCTCCTGAATAAAGCAGCCCACAGTGGGCTTGAGAAGAGAACACAAGGCACTGCCTCCTCCCATGACCCTACACACCTTCTTCTATACTGATCCTAATCTCATAATGTATCAACATAGTCAAAGTGGATATAGTCATCATGGAAGAGGAGGGAATGAAGCATTTAAAATAGTACAAGAAAACCTTAAAAATAATAAAAATGGGCTGTAATAATAATCATTCCATCTGGAATAAAAAAGAAATTTTTTAAAAATAGGGATTTTAGGTTGTTAGGTTTTTAAAACAGTTCATGAAAAAAAGCTTAAATAAGATTTTGTTCATAAAGATGCCAAGATTTTAAAAGAATAACGTTAACTAAGCACCCATATGACCTGTACAGTTCCTAGAAGAAGAGTAAGTGGTATGAAGTCCATGAAGCCAAAGGCTGTGTTTCTCTGGTCCCATTGTTAATCGTGCCTAACACATCGAAGACAGTCAAGTGTTCCATGAAAGAGTAAGTGAAGACACTGTAAGAAATGACACATCACTTAAGGAAGAAATAGCTTAATTTTATATTGTGGGAATACGTAAATCAGAATGGGGTTCCATAAAAACACAAAAGGTAAATTATACAAAAGAACCAAGACATTTGAAATGAGTTTTCTGACTCTATCAGAATGTAGGGAGAATGGGAATTTTTACTTTGGATAAGATGCTTCATGTCAAAATTAGAATATCTTAAGACCCACACACGATACTCGTTTTGGAGATCTTTCAAGAACTCAAAACATTAGATTCAGCGTCCAGGAAGAGCATGTAACCTAGGAAGCACATATTACTCTGAATACACAGACAAACACAGGGACATCTGTTAATCTTCAGAGCAAGAGGATAACTTGTAAGCAATTAGGCTTAGGCCTGCCAAGGAGACGGCTTCTGTTTGGGGGAAATGGCTTCTAATCTTAACTAAAAGGACTTATTAGTAAGGCCACTCCAGACCAGTGGGGAATAGGCCCAGAAATTATATACCACCTCAGAAAAACTGAAGAGAATTTGCTTTAAACTGAAGAAAAAAAAATTCAAAGAAGTTATATATGAAATATAGCAAAATTGCTAAGGCTCTAGTAAAAAGCAAATGGCGTATTCTTATGCACATAATCCTAAATTCACATCAGAAGCAAGGTCTAGTGAGACGTTATTCACTATGCAGATTCTGGAATCCCTTTTTTAGGTTCTCAATTTTTCATTACTATACTCTAAGCCTTGAGGGATCCCATAACCTTTAAGAATGAAATTTAATCCCCCTCTTCTACACTGGGGTACCATGATGAATAAGCAATATCTGTAGATCAGTGATTGAATTTTTCAGAATAGGGAAGCCGGGAGATTACTTCTCATCACTACCCATTCTCCCTACAGGAAGTATTTAGCAAGACTGATTAAAAATATTAGAGGATCAATGGGGGCTGCGGGCAGGGCGGGGGAGGGTCAGCCTGGGAGGTTTCTGCAGCTCTCTGGTGCTAGCTCTTAAGTAGGACATTGGGATATTCACAGAGAGAGATGAGAGACAGACACCACCCCTGCATATTTACATAGGCTTTACAAGGCTAGATTTATGTGTTTAGGACTACAATGCCACTGGGACAGTGTTCAATCCAAAACAGACCATTTGTAGACTGCCAGGTGACTCTTCTGTGTGGATCCAAAGCCTTGTGCATTCATTTCTAATACCACCCGGTATATTTTGTATTTTTAAAACTTTGCATTTCCCGAGGCTTCAACATCTTCAGACAGGCTGTGAGCACCTGGCCCAGGCTAAAAGGTGCACAGGTGATAAGGCTGGTCCCTGCCACAAGCTTCCCCTTCTTGCCCTCCTGACTACGACCTAGTGACATTCAAACAGACCAATGTAGTCCTCGCAAGCCTTTGCTTGTCTACCCACCCTGAGCCCCAATAAAGCACTTCCTGTGGGGCCTCCCTCTAGCTTCCAGCTCCCCACCTGTTCGAGGCTGCTTGCTGGGTGCTCCCCCCACGCAGCCCTCAGCCTGGTACACCGTGCCTTCTTTTCTAGGACCTCTCAGTATATCAAGGCCTTAAATTTCAGATGTCTGTGTCTGCATCAGACAAAATTCCCAATTTAAGTAACATCATTATTCTTTACAATACACCCAGGCACACTCTGTTAAAACTTCTGATATACTTGAGTATTTTCCCTTCTAGAAGAGGCCCATGTATCCCAGATGCTCGCCCCAGAGTTTGCAACAGAGCAGACAACAATATTTCCTGAGCTTCCCTTAAGCATATAAAAACTCAGGAAAATTTGAATAAATAACCAGAGAGGCAAGAAGCTATCAGTTACGCTGAGTCAACACCGTTTCATTCTTACAAAAGAACACTTCCCTACTCAGCAAAGGTTCAAATAGTGTGTGGCTTTTGAAAAGAGTAACTTATTTCATATGTTACTTCTGGTAATATTTATTGATCATTTACCCTGTGTAAGGTGTTATTCTAAACAATGATATATCAGTAAAGAAGAAAAAAACCCCTGCCTTCATGGCACTGACATTCAAATGGAGGATAATACACAACTGATAGAACAAATAAGCCTATTAGTTGGGAGGTGAAATGCTGGTTAAGTACTAAAATCGGGAGAATAACAGAGCAGGAGAGGAAACATCAAAAATGATGGGTTGGGAATGTGCTTCCCCTTTTAGGAGCTAGAGCAGACTAGGTTGCACAAAGACCCAGAAGAGATGAGGGAGATGGCCATGTTTATGGATACCTGGGGCAAGATTCTTCAGACAGCAGATTATGTTAAGGCCCTAAAGCAGTGACAGAGCCCCAGGCATTTTCAAAGAGTATCAGGAAGCCAGCTGCTAAAATTAAATGAGAAATTAGTAGGAGACATCAGAGTAAAATGTAAGTATTAGACTCGTAGAGACTTGTTAAGCCACTGTAAAGTCTCTGACTTTTATTGCCATTAAATGGGGGGAGCTATTCTGAGCAGAGGAAGACATGATCCATGTCTTTCCAAATCAGTATGTTCCAGAATTTCTCCACTTCTCAGTACCCACAACCTCATGACAACCATAGCTCAAGCCACCAAAATCACCAAGGGGTAGAAGCCACCATTACATCACACGTGAAGTGGCACATAACACATGTCCAGTAAGTATTTTTTTGAATAAATGAAAGAATGAAACAGGGATTGGAGGAGAGTAAATGAGCACCGTCAGTGCACCAGAGTACTGGCTGACCTGAAGTGCTGCTAGTCAGGGCACAAAAAAGTGAGTCAAATGGATAAAACAGAGATTACTGAGGGCTGATAAAACTTGCTATCAGCAAGGTCTAGGTGTGTTCGTGTAACTGAGTAATTTGGTTAAAAAAGTAACTAAGATAACCAGAGGGGTAAATTTAAGGAAATAAGAGGTCTGTGTAGTGGAAGGCTCATTTCAGTATATACAGAATGTATCAGGAATCAAGACAATACTGTTGAAAAAAGTATCGGTGATCTAGATGTGTACTTGATCAAGACAGCATGGGAAATGACCAGGACTGTCACGATGAGGACTACAGCAATGAGTGATCAAGTTGTCCTGAGGCTGAGAACTAGAGTTTTGGGGGCAAAAAAAGAACGGAATAAAAGAGCACTGTCTCATATGAATGTAAGGGGATACATACAGGCAATTTTAAATGCTCAAGAGCTACATAGCTACATTTTTTTAAAAAGATCTTATTTATTATTTATTTGACAGACAGAGATCACAAGTAGGCAGAGAGGCAGGCAAAGAGAGACGAGGAAGCAGGCTCCCCCCTGAGCAGAGAGCCCCATGAGATCATGACCTGAGCCGAAGGCAGAGGCTTAACCCACTGAGCCACCCCGGCGCCCCTACATAGCTACATTTTAAAAGTTTTTAAAAACAGGGAAAATTAATTGTAAAATATATTTTAATGCATTATATCTAAAATATATTTTTTTATCTAAAATATATTTTAAGATGTAATCTGCATTAAAAATACTGATATGTTAGGAAAACTGGACAATCACAGGCAAAAGAATAACACTAGACCCTTATTACCACTCACAAAAATTAACTCAAAACAAACTAAAGACTTAAACAAAAGATTTGAAACTCTTTAAAAAAAAAAAAAAAAAAGATCTGAAACTATAAAACTCTGAGGCACCTGGGTGGATCTGCCTTCAGTTCAGGTCATGATCCCAGGGTCCTGGGATGGAGCCCTGTATCAGGCTCCCTGCTCAGTGGGGAGCCTGCTTCTCCCTCTGCCTCTCCACCCTGCTTGTGTTCCCCCTCTAGCTCTCTCTCTGCGAATTAAATAAATAAATAAAATTAATTTTAAAAAACAAAGAGGGGCCCCTTAGTGGCTCAGTGGGTTAAGCCTCTGCCTTCGGCTCAGGTCATGATCCCAGGGTCCTGGGATCGAGTCCCACATCGGGCTCTCTGCTCAGCAGGGAACCTGCTTCCCCCTCTCTCTCTGTCTGCCTCTCTGCCTACTTGTGATCTGTCTGTCAAAAAAAAAAAAAAAAAACCTTAAAAAAAAAAAGAAAAAATTCTTTAAAAATAAATAAATAAAAATAAAAAAACAAAGAAACTATAAAATCCCTAGAAGAAAACATAGGGGAAAAAGACCCTTGACATTGGTCTTATCAACCCTTTTTTAGAGATGACACTAAAAGCACAGGCCACAAAAGGAAAAATTAAGAAATGGGACTGGACTGCATCAAACTAAAAAGCTTCTACACAGCAAAATAAACAATTAACAAGAGGAAAAGGCAGTTTTTCTTATAGAAGAAAATCTTTGCAAATCATCTATCTGAGAAATTAATATCCAAAGTGTTTAAGGAACTCATATAATTCAAAAGCAAAAACCACCAACCTGATTTTAAAAAGGGCAGAGGAGCTTACTAGGCACTTTCTAAACAAGATGCACAAACGGCCAACAGGTCCATGAAAAGATGCCAAACATCACTAATCATCAGAGAAATGTAAACTAGTTCTGGGTCCATATCCAAAAGGAATGAAATCAGGATCTTGAAGGGGTATCTGCAGTTACATGTTCCGTGCAACATTATTCACAACAGCCAAGATCAAGAAACAACTAAGTATCTCTCAAGAGATGAATGAAGATCTCTCTCTCTCTCTCTCTCTCTCTCACACACACACACACACACACACACACACACATCATTCAGCCACAAGAAAAAAGGAAAACCTACAGTAAGAACTACACAGATGGACCATGAAAGCATTATGCTAAATGAAGTAAGTCAGACAACGAAAAATACCGTGTAATCTCTTTCATATGTGTAATCTAAACAAAGCCAAACTTTCAGAAACAGAGAGTAGAATGAATGATGGTTGCCAGAGGCTGGGGGTGGGGAAAAGAAAGATGCTGGTCACAGGGTCCAAACTCCCAGTTATCAGATGAGTAAGTCCTGGGATCTAATGTACAGCATAGTGACCGAAGTTACCAATACTGTATTAAACACTTGAAAGCTGTTAAGACAGTAAATCTTAAGTGTTCTCACCATCCCCCAAATCAGAACAAAACAAAAGGTAACTATGTGAAGTGATGGAGGTGTTCACTAGCTCTACTACGGTAATCATTTTGCAATATATTTGTGTATCAAATCATCATGTTGAATGCCTTAAATTTATACAAAGTTATATATCAGTTTTATCTCAATAAAGCTGGTAAAAATAAAGAGATATTTAACATTTTTTTTTGGTCTCCAAAATCATCAATGTTCTTTACACTAATAGTACCTCTCAAGTAGAATCAGCTACATTTTAAGTACTCAAGTGATGAATGGCTAGTTTTGGACAGCACAAACCTAAAAACGGCAAAAAGCAGTGAAGACACCTACCTCTAACTTCCAAAGCACATTCTAGAAAAAGTAGTGGGAGAAGCAAGACAGAGCAAAACAAAATAAGGGCACCCCTATGACTGCAAAGAACTGCCATCCTTAGGGAAAAGCCCAGTTTATGGCTGGAGTTAGACATAAAGACACTGAAGGTACAGGGGATATTAGTGAGAATGAACCATGAATTTCAGAGGGTACCAACGGGGAGGGCATACATGACCTAGGGCAAGTCATTTATTTTTTAATATGCCTACTATTCTCTAAAGAATGGAAGCCAGTCTCAGAGGCTAACAAGTTTTCTACTGGTTGTGATGTACCAAGGACTCAGTACTTATACTCTAAAGAAGTGTTGTTATAATCGTACTAGCCCCGTGGCTAATATAATATTTAATATTTAATTATTATAGTAAATATTATCTTATGAATATATTATGAATATTCACTTATTCAATATTTAAATATAATACAAGAAAATAAATGCAATATTTTAAATATTCTATTCTATTTGTGTACATATAGACACAAGTAACCAACACATGCCTATTAGGCCATATTCTGTAAATATATAAAATGCAAAAAATCAACTTCTAACTGGTTTCTGTTTATTTCCTACACTCAAGTCAGGGTATTATCACGGACTTTATTTGTCAGCAAGGGAGAGTGTTGTAAGAATAGGGTTGCCTTTCATAGGCAATCCTATATGGCAAAAGGAACCCTGAAATGCTGGATTAGTAGATTAGAGATCTGACTATAGTATGATACAGACTTTCAAAAGCCAGGGAACCACATACAAGTCACATAACCTCACTGTGACTTAGGTGGCTCATTCATAAAGGAAAAGGACAGACCAGATTCATTAACATATTTTTCAAGGTTCCTTTCACTTCCAACAGTCCACATGAGGTTCTCTGGTTTCCACTGTAACAGGTTAAATAAAAACCATGTCTATTTTGTTTAGAAAAATAAATGAAAACCTTAACTTTGCATAATTTGCCTTAATAGAATCATGACAAGACTGGTTGAGGGATATATAACGCTAAAAGGAGATGCAATTGCATTTTTCTATTATAGCAGTAAAAACCTTTCAGTAAACAAAGGATATGCTTTTCTCCATTTGTCCTCAAAAAGACTTAGATACAGCATGCATGAAGTCTACAGCAGAGACAGTGGCTGTCAGCATATTTTAATTACATTTACTTTCCATAAATTGAATTCCAGAGTTGCATAAATGGACAATTTCTTTATAGCTCTCCCTGATAAATAGGGTGACCATAGAAACTGAGATACTTCTGAAAGTAAAAGGGGGACATTATATATAATTATACAAAGAATACAAGGATAAACCAAGACTACACTATGTAAACCAAGACATATGTTTACCCTACTGTTTGAGAATTATAACTAATATCAGCCTACCCAACTTAACAAAAGTAAACACCAAGGGCTCAAAAAATTTAGATGTTACTCTTATGTTGCCCTTAACTCAAAGATCTGTACTATATTATAGTTAGGCTTGAATAGGATGAGATTCTTCGGCTCAATTGTTTGATGCTCTTATTTAAAGATGGAAAACCCAACACAGGCCAAGAACGAAAAAGCTGGATCAAGATAGAGCAAAAGCAATAAACTGGCTAAAATATCAGCAATGTCAAAATGTTTTAATATGCCTATAAAGGAACTCCAGTGATTGATATAAAGTACAATGAGACACCAGGGAAATTAAAGACCACAGATTTCATGGTATCAGAAGAGAACTGTACTCACAAACACAGAATATACCTAGCTAAATGGCAGCTTGTGAAAATAAGACTAGAGGGATCCCATTTAAATTTCAACCAGGCTGAGTCACAGTTTAATGTAAGCCTCTTTGGGTGAGAAAGAAAAAATGCCTCTTGCAATGGCAAGATAATGAGTCTTCCATTCACACATGAGAAATTTAAGAAAATTAAGGTTAAGGGTGTAGTTAGTTTAAGCATTTTCAAAGGATGCCTACTTCCTTCCACTTTCTAAAAAAAACTGAATTTGAATGGAGTGTTTTTTTCCAACTTTGTCAAACTGTAAATATGTTGTTATTAAGAAATGTCATAAAGGTGTTTATACAAAACTTGTTTTTGAACGTGTTAGAGAAAAGTTAAAAAATAAAAAAGGACGAAGGGACCTATTTATATCACCAAAAAGTGATCTATGTAACCAAGCTTGTCTGCATTTGACAGAAAAACTACAGAAGGCACTGAGATAAGGATCTGTACTAAGACTCCTGACCGCTATCAACCATAATCCCTGGGAAAAGTTCTATCATAAAAGCCCAGGCAGCCCGCTCTCTTGCTGATCATGGGGAACTTACTATGCCCTGTGCCTCTCCGGAGAGCTCAGCAGAAGGGACTCCAACCTCCTTGTGCAGACTGGAAGGAACTCTTGGGGGCAGAGGTCCTCCATACGCCAGCTCCAAGTCAGCAAAGAAGGCAGCCAGGAGAATTGACCTGTCCCAGTCGGTTGTGTTTGTGGTCCCCCCCACCCCCCACTGGTTCATCTTCTGTTAGCTCGCATGTACTTTCAATATTGCCTACCCTTTGACATCCCAAACCAACGAGTTCTACCTTTCCCCCTAAATAATCAGAATGCAACCCTCCCCTCACTCCAGATAAGCTCTTACTCTGGCTTGCCCTAGGAGAGTGGACCCTGGAGAAGGTTTGGTCCCAAAGGGCTTCTCATGGGTCCCATGAGACTTCAACTACAGCATCACGGATAACACATCAGGATAATCTGCTTAACAAAAGCACCTACCCCAGAGGCTACACATTCTTAGAGTCAGAAACTGCCTCATTCAGCATGCATTTTTTTTTAATACTCGTGCATTTTTCAATACACAATACTTAGCAGAATACCTGGATACACATAAAGGACTTTAGTCAGCTGAATGGTAAGCTAAACAGTTGCAGTTTTTACCCTGTAACTCTTTCGCAAGCAAGACCAAATCATTGTCAAGTGTAGACTATTTTATGGTTCCTATTCCTTTCTCAAACCCTTGATAGGGAAAATGACTAAAGAGTTATTCTTCAAACCATCCTGTAATTGGCTCTTTTATTTGTGTCATTGTCATTTCCATCCTTTAATTCAGCTTGCCTACAACCATTATGCTGTTTCTCGAAATTATCTTATGGCTTTCCATTCAATATTCTTTAGTGGATTACCATCACATGTAGATCAAAATTCAAATTCCTTGTCTAGAGATGAAGGATTCTCCATATGTGAGCCACAAACTAACAATGACAACTGCCATGAAGTTTTCATCCCCAGAGATCTTCCTGCACACACTGTTTGAATTTTTCTTTGTTGACTCTCAGACTTGCCATTAAGAATGCCGAAAGCACTTTAATGTCAGGTACCCTGGTCAAGAGCGAGTGAAGGACAATGAGTGAGTTCATCCCCATAATAATGCAATGGTTTTTTGGTTGGCCCTGGACAAAGCTTTGAATTATTTTAGTTAAACATTTCAAGTCTGATTTTACTAGCAGTTCTATCTTCCCTCACAGATCTGCCCTGAGTACTGATATATCCTTGATTAACTGGACTATAGGCTCAAGCCATATCAATGAGATCCCTGGGGATGAGATATCTTTCCATACAAACAAAACAACACTGTGATATATACAAAAATGTGGAAATGCCTTATTTTCCTTCCCAAGTAAATACACCAAGGGACAGCAGGAGCTAATTTGAATGTGTTCACATTTCTCTGTATCAGGAAGTGAGTACCAAGGAGAGTCGGATAGAATAAATAAACACACTAATGGATTTTTTTTTACATGATTTTATTCTATTAGCTCTGCTGAAAATTAAACTCTTTGAGGAGTCAGGAATATATTTATGAGTAAGTAAAATGACATAAAGTCACAGTTTGTATAAATAAGTACATGGATATTATAAATCTATTGGAGGTAAACTACAGTCTCTAACCCTCTCATATTATCAGGATACGAAGATATTTCTAGGGAAAGCTATTCAACAAAGGTATTCCTTTTGAATTATGGGGGTCCTGAGAAATGGAAAAATCTTCTACTAATGCTTTGGAACAGCCAGAATACCTTACATGGCATCTTCAACACAGCTGGTTATTTAGTGTAAAATTAAAAATCAAAAGATCATTTATATCATATTCAGAAACAATCAGCTATTTGGAAGTAGAGTTTGAAAGGCTATTACAATTTGCAGTATATAAGCTTTGTCCACAGAAGCTAAATGATTGCTCAGTAGAGGATGAAAAAATTCCATTCTGCATTCTTGAACCTCCTGTTCAACACAGACCACATACTATTCACTCTAAGAACTCTCTAACATACATGTTTCCCTCTGGAAGCTGAATATTTGAAAAAGCACTAAGCAGTCATTCTTCTCATTCTGTGGAAACTGGGACATGAACCTGTACCTACTTCCTTTAGTCGTTTTCACCTGAGCGAGGGGAGAAGAAACAGATAATTGTCCAAACTTTTCTGGGAACAGACTGACTTCAGTAAAAAATGCTTTGTTCCCAGATGATGAGTATTTCTGCACTGGCAGATCTTTCTTAATAGCAATTATCCACTCTTGCATCACTGGGATTCGTTTTTACACAACAATATTTCTTTCTTTGCTTCAACCATAAAAGAAGTCTTCGCTGAATATTCTTGTCCAAAGTGATAAATGAAACTCTTGGTTTCCATGTATACATGGATTGGAGTTAGGTACTTGCAGTACTTTGAGTGCATTATTGTCCCAAAGTTTGGTGGTATAAAACTCTCTTCATTTTTTATTGACCAGTTTATAACAGGTGGCTATCAGACTTGCTGTCGTGCAATCCTTAGGTTTTGCAATCTGGAGCTATATAAATAGTTTATGTTAATTATCCCCTTTCCACCTTCTGGGAGAATAGAGAACATTTTGATTGCAAATTCTGCACTTGGTCATTAACACTCTGGTTTCTAGATATGCATTCAACCATTTTATAATGCCAAATGAGAATGTTAAAACTGTTACTGCAGTGACATTAATTACTTAGAGCTTACTTTTTGCAATGTGTGTGTTACCTAATACATGTGCACAAAATAGCTGATCACCTCATCATCCTCCAGTTCACCTTAATGTTTTATAAGCAATGCTATTATTATTTTGCAAAGTGTATTTCATATTCAAAAGCATCACAGTAAACTAATTGTAATTTGGGATAAAACATTTGTTCAATAATAAATTTCCTCTTTCTGAAATACTTTATTTATGTGAATGCTTTAAAAAACCAGACTATTCAGGGTCTATTTTGTAAGCATCTAAAATCTCCAGTAGAAATGGATGAGGAGACAGAATTAAAATGTAATCAGTATACTTTGAATTCAGATACTATTTCCTAAGGTGCTCCAAAAATCTTGATCCAATTGTTTGTATTGGAAATTACAAAAATTCACATACATGTTGAAGGGGAAAGGAGGAAAGGAGCTAGAATCACCTGACTTCTACCCTAGGCATCTGGATTTGAGTATGCCATGTGCCATCACGGACCAGCACGCTGACCACGGAATGCCAAGCAGAACTACTCTGGGAGAGCAGACGGTCTTGGAAAACAGAATGACATTTTCTGCTTCTGGCTACTAAGAGAGGAGAAGAATGGGAAGAGAATACTATACAAATTCCATCTCCTCCTCTGATTTAAATGGGACATCTGAGATACTTACGCTCATCACCTGCCACAAACAAGAATGTACTGCTATGTGTACATTTCTCTTCTCCTAATCACTTAATTAACCACTGAAAATATACTGATCTGATATGTACATCCCCGTGATAAGCAGTAACATCCTTTTAGTTCTTTAGTCATGACTTAAACTACATGCAAATCATTTCTTACAAATACAGTTATTTTGGGGGCACCTGGGTGGCTCAGTGGGTTAAAGCCTCTGCCTTTGGCTCAGGTCATGATCCCAGGGTTCTGGGATCGAGCCCCGCATCAGGCTTCCTGCTCCGTGGGGAGCCTGCTTCCCGCTCTCTCCCTCTGCCTGCCTCTCTGCCTCCTTGTGATCTATCAAATAAATAAATAAAATCTTAAAAAAAAAACCGACAAATAGTTATTTTTACTATTGTGGATAGTCACAGTCATAGATGTAGGTATGACCACATATGTCTCACTAAGGGATTTGCAGAATAAGGAGAAATTTTTGAATCTACCATGCAATTTCAGGATAGTCTATTATACGTGTGTTTTTCTTACAGAAGTCCTCAAGAGTTTCCTTCTCCTGTCTGCAGTTTCGGCATCTTCGAAATGCAGTAATTCAAAATAAAATAGTCATTTTCATGTTAGGTCAGCATGTCTTCTGCAGAGGAGCATCATACCAAGCATATCTGCAATTCTCTGCATTAATAAGAAATTTTATCTGGCAAGTGAGTCATCCAACGGAGATTCCTGGTAAGCAGATAAACTTAACCCTTGTCCCGGGGCCTATAAAAGCACACTGCTCCTCTGGCAGGGATGGATTAGGCTGCCACAGCCACTGAGGCAGTAAGCTTTTTATATCCATAGCAACAGCTCCCGAGTCACTTCAAAGCACTGGGTGTCTCTATTTTCTCTTGTTACACAGCACTATAAAAAAGATTGCTGGTCTCTAAGAAGAAGGAAAAACAGAGATGTGAATTCTCTTTTGAAGGCTTCTCCAAAATGATGTAGGGAACAGCCTGCTGGTTCACTCAATGCCCAGAATACTTTCCTTCTCCTTCCTTCCTTCCTTGTCTGATACTTAACTTGCACAGCATTTGTTCCAGAACCTGAATATGTGAGTAGTTACTCTCGCACTTGACAAGAAAACAATGCTGCTTACATACTTAAAAACAAGAGGTGTTTTGTGAAGAAATACTTAAATACAGCTGATTATGTCTACATGTACACATGTATTACTTTCTAGGAATTCATAAAAATTATTAATTTAAGTTTACAACATTGCTTGGAGGCAGGAGGCAGAGGCCAGAAGGTAGAGGAAGCTGGCCGATAAGTCCTACAAGGCCTCAGCCATCCAGCAGATGTTGGAGGTGAATGGCACTGCTTTCAGTATTACTTCAAGGAAGCTGGCAAGATTTATTCTTGTCAAGTTCACAGTGTTAATGGCTTATGAGACAATCTCTATGTGTTTTCATTTTTTTAGCTCTCAACTTTTGCAAGTAACTTAGAAAAAACAGCAAGATCTAGAAGATACCAATTAATAAAATGTAAAGAAGGCATTGCAGATACCATTTTTAATTACATGCCACACGTATGTCCTCCCCTGCCTTTAAAATGAAGAGAAAAGGGGCTCCTGGGTGGCTCAGTGGGTTAAGCCTCTGCCTTCGGCTCAGGTCATGATCTCAGGGTCCTGGATCGAGCCCCACATCAGGCTCTCTGCTCAGCAGGGAGCCTGCCCCCTCCCCGCCTCTCTGCCTGCTTGTGATCTCTATCAAATAAATAAATAAAATTTTTAAAAAATGAAGAGAAAAACTGAAAGTATAAATGACTGAATAATAGCTCCATGTACTGCCAAACCCCCCAAATTTTCAATGATAATGGAACAAGAGCTGGCGCAGTAGAATAAGCCTCATTAAAGTAGATTACTTAATATAATTTACCAACATTTGATAAAAAGGATTTGCTTAAAGAGGATTCTTCCATATCCAGGCACAATCACTCATTCAGTAAATATCTGTGGGGTGCCCACCGTGTGCCAGGTGTTGTCGTAGGTCCTGGGAATGCTGCAGACAATGAACATGTACGATTACCCGTCCACGATATTTACATTTCTGTGAGTGGAGATGTAACAGAAACAAACTTCCTAAATGTCAGATGGTGACAGTCGTGATGGAGAAGGCCCAGCAGACAAGGGGATGAGGACTGGTGACTCGAGGAATGGGAGAGGAGGCAGGGGGAGGGGTGTTCTTCAGAAAGGGAGGTCATGGAAGGCCTCATGGATCTGAGCTGCGATTTCCTTAGAAAAACAATTATATTACCCCATTTTCCCCAATGAAAGTTACAGGGTAAAACAGAGAATAGTTCTATATAAACAATTTACTAAAAAAAAGTTGACTCTTTTCTGCAGAGGCATGTTACAGCATTTACTGTAGTCTGAGTTATTCTGTGGTTATATGTGCCTCTGTGTCCTCTATTAGACTGGAGGGTCGGGGCCATGAGCTCAGTCGCCTAACCAAATATAACGACTGAGACATACTATGCAATAGATTGCTAAAGCAATTGGAAGATCCTCAGAAGCTTTGACAGTATGTCTGAAGGGAGGAAGTCTGCTATTGCAACTCTAAACTCTAAATACACCCCTTCGGAAGTGTAAGGCCCACCACGGCGATCACAGGGTTAAGGAAGTCAGAGCATGCCCCATTTTCTTGCTGCACCAAAGGCAAGGTGCAAACAATGGTTGGCTGGGTTGTGCAACTCACCTCCCTACTGGATTGCATTACTAAGCACACAGATACCATTCTCACTAGTTCCCTGGGAATAAGGAAAGTTGAAGGCATCCCCTGAGAAACATTTCACTATGTAAGGAAGGAGTCCTCCATTCATTTCAAATGAAATCAGAATATGTCCAAAACAATGGTATGGTGAGTCCATGAACCTGGGATATAAAATCTAACTCATTTAAGGGGTTTCTAAAAACACTGTCTAGGAGCGCCTGGGTGGCTCAGTGGGTTAAGCCTCTGCCTACATCTCAGGTCAGCGGGGAGCCTGCTTCCCCCTCTCCCTCTGCCTGCCTCTCTGCCTACTTGTGATCTCTCTCTCTCTGTCGAATAAATAAAATCTGAAAAAAAAGTCAAAATATCACATTTTAAAAATAAATAAAAACACTAATTTTAAAACCATAATACTCTATGAAATTTATTGTAAAATCAAAAAAGCACAACATATTTATATTGTATTTGTGAAATACATAACATTTAATCTTATAAAATAAATATAATTAACATAATTACATATAAATTATATATCTTCTATAATTAACAAAATACAATATATGATATAAATATATGAATACATTATATAAAATATGTTACAGATGACAAGACCTGAAATATACAACAACATATGACTATTAATACTATAGCTGTTATATTTTTATTAAGGATTTTATGGAAGGCAGTGAAGTGCTTTGCCTCATAACCTGCTGGTATAATTAGATTATTATTCTGATTTTGCAGAAAGACCACTCTTTTACACCATACACAAAAATAAATTCAAAACAGATGAAAGACTTAAATGTGACACAGGAAGCCCTCAAAATCCTAGAGAACACAGGCAGCAACCTCTTTGACAGCCATACCGACTTCTTACTAGACATACGGTGGGATACAAGTAAAACAAAAGCAAAAATGAACTATTGGGACTTCATCAAGATAAAAAGCTTCTACACAGTGAAGAAAACAATCAACAAAACTAAAAGGCAACCTACAGAATGGAAGAAGATGTTTGCAAATGACATATGTGATAAAGGGTGAGTATCTATGAAGAACTTAAACTCAACACCCAAAAAACAAGTAATCCAGTTAAGAAATGGGCAAAAGACATGAATACACATTTTTTCCTAAGAAGACATACCAATGGCTAACAGACACATGAAAAGATGCTCAACATCTCTCATGGTCAGGGAAATACAAATCAAAACTACAATGAGATACCACCTCATGCCTGTCAGAATGGCTAAAATTAACAAGTCAGGAACACAAAAGATGTTGGAGAGGATGTGGAGAAAGGGGAACCCTCTTACACTGTTGGTGGGAACGCAAGCTGGTGCAGCCCCTTTGTGAAACAGTATGGAGGTTCCTCAAAAAGTTAAAAATATACTACTCTACGACCCGGCAATTGTGTTACTAGGTATTTACCCAAAGGATACAAAACAGATCCAAAGGGGCACATGCACTCCAGTGTTTCTAATGTCTATGGCAGCATTATCAACAATAGCCAAACCACGGAGAGAGCCCAAATGTCCAACAGCAGATGAATGGAAAAAGAAGATGGGTGTGTGTGTGTGTGTGTGTGTGTGTGTGTGTGTGTGTGTGATAACATGGAATTTTACTCAGTCATCAAAGAATAAAATTTTGCCATTTGCAACATGGGTGGAGCTAACGTGTATTATGCTAAGTGAAATAAGTCAGTCTGAGAAAGACAAATACCGTATGATTTCACTCGTATGTAGAATTTAAGAAACAAAAGAGATGAACATAGGCGAGGGAAGTAAAAAAAAAAAAAAAGAGAGAGCCTAAAATCTTTATTGCCTCCCAGTTATTTATTCGATAAATATTTGTTCAATAAATAAATGTGTTTTTGGTAACATTAATGCAAAATCCAGAGGGCATCATGGCAAACCTTAACTCAGTTCTTCTTTGAAGGGATTTTTTTTAAGATTTTATTTATTTATTTGACAGAGAGAGACACAGCTAGAGAGGGAACAGAAGTAGGGGGAGTGGGAGAGAGAGAGAAGCAGACTTCTGGTGGAGCAGGGAGCCCAATGTGGGGCTCGATCCAGGACCCCAGGATCATGACCTGAGCTAAAGGCAGATGCTTAACGACTGAGCCACCCAGGCACCCTGAAGGGATCTTCTTATTAGCATTCTTGATATCCTATTAATTTTCCTGCAACATGTGTTTAATGATTTATCATTCTTGTTGTGCCTACTAATTGTGATAGTAAATATATTTATTATTAAAAGAGTTGTTTCCAGTGCATTGTGGTTTTTTTGTTCAAGTTTTTCTTTAAATTCTAGTTAGTTAACATATAATATTAGTTTCAGGTATAAAACTTAATGGTTCATCACTTAAATATAATACCCGGTGCCCATCACACCACATCCCCTCCTTAATGCCCATCATCTGTTTAACATCCTCCCCCCAAGACTATCTAATATTCCTCACCTAATCTCAATAGTCAAGAACTCCAATTCAGACATAATGCATAGAAACTTTTCTAATACACACAAGTCACAATCCAATCCAATATCTGCTCAGGCTATTGAAATAATTTTTAAAAACTTAATATGTAATAATCCCATAGTCTTTATGTAGTATTTAATTGTAATTATTGATATCTGTGTGTATAAAATTTAGGCATTTGCTCTTATTCATATAGTACTGTTTCAGCATCCTACATTATTTGATTGAAAAACTGATTGGAAAAATAATATGGTACAAGGGGGATAAAATGTATTAAAGTTTCAGCAAATAAAACTAGTATGCATTTAAATCTATACAACCAACACTGTGCAATTAATGACAACTTTTCTGTCCCAATTTTTTCTAATGTTAAATCTGTGTTTAAAACCTCAGAGACTGGGGGCGCCTGGGTGGCTCAGTGGGTTAAAGCCTCTGCCTTTGGCTCAGGTCATGATCTCGGGGTCCTGGGATCGAGCCCCGCATCGGGCTCTCTGCTCGCAGGGAGCCTGCTTCCTCCTCTCTCTCTCTGCCTGCCTCTCTGCCTGCTTGTGATCTCTGTCTGTCAAATAAATAAATAAATAAATAATCTTTAAAAAAAAAAAAAAACCTCAGAGACTATCCCCAGTGGGGAACACCCTTCCTGGGGGGCAGCGGGTGACCGGAGCAATATCCAGACCCCTACGTGCACAGGTCACCACGAGCATGGCAGCCGTCCCCTCCAGTGGCGTGCTCATGGCCACCCACGACTATTACCGGTGCCGCCTGGGCTCCACTGCCAGTAACAGCTCCTGCAGAAGTGCGGAGTATGCTTGGAAAGCCATCCCTTGCCACCTGGGTCTCCCCAAGGCCAACCAGGGTCACTGGGGGGGCAAGCTTCTTCGGGAAGTCCACTCTCCCATTCACGGCTACAGTGTTGGGAGTCCCCAGAATGCTCAGAATCTCCTTAGGCTCCAGCAGCAAGATCACCTGTGACTTGGCTTGGCTCTGGAAGCCATGAGAAAGCAGCCTGGTGGCTGGCCTGGCAAAGCCAACACGGGCAACCAACCATCCTGAGTGGCCACTGCCAGGATTCGGGAGGCACTGGTCACATGAGAGCCCCTCCCCTTCCCTCCCCTCCCTTTCCTGTAGATTAGGCAGGCTGCCCTAAGCAGAAGCAGTTGGGTTCTTTTATATCAAAATAGCAAAACACCAAAAAGGAAGTCTTTACCATCCAAGCCACAAGCAAACCTTCCTCCGTGTGCCTTGCACCAAGTGGAAAATAAACTCTAAGCAGCCAGTTAAAAAAAATAAATAAATAAAATAAAAAATAAAATCTCAGAGATTGAAATAGTGAATTCTATCATCATATAATAGTAGGAAATATTCCAAATTGTATTTTATAAGGCCCGTTATTCTCAGAGCCTTATAATCTATAATTATTTTCTGCTTCTTCCTAAACAACACACATCTTACATTTTTAGAAAGTTGGAGCAATAGCTTTTAATGTTTTCCACTGAATTCAAAGGTTTAGATCTCAAGTATGCATCATGACATCAGAAAATATATGTGCTCTTTGAAGATCCAGTCATATCAGATGGCATCCTGATAATGTATTATTCATGATGCAGTTACAGATAAATAATGTGGTAATATGAAAGCAAAGCATTAAAAAGTCACATGTATGGGTGAACCCTTTTGCAAAAGAATAAAAGTTGAGGGTGAGCAGCTTTAAAATAGGTAAGTAAGTAAATAAATGTAGTGATTTAGGGAAATTTTTAAAAATTAATCACATGTTCTGGATAGTAAACTCCTTTAGGGTAAGGACAGACTAATTCAAATTCTATAAAGTTCTAAGATGTTACATAGTACAGTTTCTTAACATATTAAATATTACTTTATCTTATAATTAACATTTTAAAGTATATGTTAGAAAGATAAAATCTTACTAAGAAATATAGACAGTTTGATGATAAATTCATGTTTATAATTTATAATAGTAAGTAGAAAAACATAAACGTATGATAATTTGATAGGACATTAGGTGAAGTATAAAAGATTTTTCTATATAGTTTAGTGCATTTTAAGTAGAAATTTTGAACAGCTCTCATCTCCTGATGATCTTACTTGGGGTAGGAGCATCTTTTATTATTTTCCTTGCTAATTTTTCTAATTTTGCTTTTCTCTTGCTATGACATTAAATCAAAGGAAACGCTGTACCTCCAGGTTAAATGTAAAGTTGAGTGGAAGCTCACAGATACTGATTTTCATCAGATTTACTATAACCTGAAGGTTATATTCATGAGACCACGTGGTTTTCATTGTGAGACATGGAGCTGTCCGTTTATCCAACAGTCGCTTTTTAGAACACTGAACTCATCACACGCTGACCATCTTAAAACTCTTCAAGCTCCCTGCCATTTGTGCACTGAAGAGCTATTCATCCTTCCTGAGCACCGAGTATCTATCCCAGAACGCTCTTCTTCCCTCTGCCATGCAACCCTGTTTATGATGGCTCAGCCTTGTCTAAGAAGCCTTTCCCCTACCTGTGCTGTGTTCGACCCTCCTGTGTATTCTCATTGTGCACAACACACACTCAACAGTCACAAAGCACCTCTTACGCACAAGGTGGGGCTGTTCAGGCGTGAACAAGATAGATCTGTCCCAGCTCTGTGGGCTACACTGTCAGGCTGGGAAGAAAGGCTTCCAGCAAACAATCAGAAATAACCACCACAAGTACTGGAAGTGTTCAGAGGGCCTTGAAGAAGAACAAAGCGGGGACAGACATATAAAGAGGCAGAAACCAACCTGGAGGGATGGAGAAGAGAAGGCCTTCTCTTTTTTGCCATTGTGGGACAGACAAAGAGAAGGAAAAATTTGAAAAATATTCAAATGATAGGCAAAAAAAACCCTAGGCAGAGGAGATGACACCTCAAGGCAGAGAATAAGAGGGACTAGGTTATCTTTTCCGAACAAAGAGAAAAAGTAGTGCAAGATGAGGCTGGAGAATGTGTTGAGCCTAAATCATGCCAGAGTCCTGAGGCAGCCATGGAAGTGCACTGATGCTTTTCCCCCAGAAAGAACTTGCTAGGGCTATGAGGGGGGCAGCTGACTGTCATGGCCCCGTGGCAACTCCAGGATGCGGCCCAGTGAGCCACCAAGGCCACAACCTTCCCTGAGAGCTTCCCTCCCATGACTAACCACAATGGGAGGAAGAGGGTCTGGTCCTTTCTGCTCAGAACAAGATTGCTCTAAAAGGTCTTGATTCTGTCTTCCCTATTGGATTATCCAAGATCTTACCAGATTGGTTTCCCAGATGATATATACACCTAATGCCTGATTGCCCTCTTCCCTCAGTTTGAGGCTCTCTCTGAATTTCAGTGTTAAGTTTGAGATATGATTATTTATTTTCAGACTTAATGACCAAATATTGTATTACAGATACAGATACTACCAATTTGACTTATATAACTGCATTCCCAGCTTTCACTAATTTCAATGTTGATCCCATGAAAACTGAAACACCAGTTGTGAAGAATTTATAATTTCTTTTCTAAGAAACTCAAACTCAGCTATGTCTGGATGAAGCAGATAACTCAATGGGCTGTGTTCTGTTTTTGTTAAACAAATATTTAATTACAGCAATTTATTGCTGGAAATAGCACAATACATTTGGTATTGTTCAAGCTACAACAGAGATGGGAAATGTTCACTCAATTACTTTTGTTCAGCTTGTACAATGTGCTACTTGTCAATTCGGATAATAAGCGAGGCTTGTCTTCAAAGACAGAAACGTAGCAGACTCTTCTCTGAGTTCAGGTTGGCCATATTTTGCTTATGTAAGAGTTTGTAAGGATGACTCATGGGTCAAATATAGGCCACATTTGCTTGTTTTGCCCTCATAATATTTAAGTACACATATAAAGAGAACTCACATACAGGTCTTCATGGAAATGATGAATGAGAGATGAAAAGTTGCTACTCATTTTAGGCCAAGAATGAGCTTCCAGTTTCAATAACTTTACATAAGGTTCACTTTACCCATTTTGTGACTTCACCCCTATACAGTATTTGAATCTTTGACCTCTGATTTAAGTGCACACATTAACACTTTGACAGCTAAGAACAGATTTATCCAATATACAGGAAAAATATGACAGCCAAAACATTGGCACAAAAGTAACCACTTCAGAGGAGTAAACACTTTAAACAGGGTCTTTGACATCCCCGGTACTAAGACTCTTAACCACTAAAAAGGTATGTATCTTACCTGTAGGTGTTTTTCTTCTATCTTTTTTTGGAGAAGTTCAAGACACTTGGTGAAGTCGGTATGGTCTTGGTCAGGTGTTGAAATAATCTCACATCCCTATGTATTTAAAGTAAGAGAAAAGGTAAGAATATGTGATGATGTTCAGCCTTATGATGAACAAGATCAAACACTATAAAACTAAAGACAAGGTATCAATAGATACAGCCTATTATGCCTATATTATACCCCGATCATTAGTATCATTATCTTTTTTATTTCATATAAGAAGACATCTCAGAAATAGTGTTAGAATATCACAATAATGGTCTGATTAAGACAATCATTTTATTCAACAAAAGTGCAGATTTATACTACATTAATGGTCTTTAAAAATCACTGCTGTGATGACATTAGAGATTAACATATGGACTCTGGTACAAGTATTATAAAATATATTCACAGTAAAACTACCTGAAGTTAAAATGAAAGTTTTTCTTTTTCTTTTTTTTAAAGATTTTATTTATTTATTTGACAGACAGAGATCACAAGTAGGCAGAGAGGGAGGTGGGGGGTGGGGAGCAGGCTCCCCACTGAGCAGAGAGCCCAATGTGGGGCTCGATCCCAGGCCCCTGAGATCATGACCTGAGCCGAAGGCAGAGGCTTTAACCCACTGAGACACCCAGGCGCCCCAAAATGAAACTATTTCTAAAAAATAAATGTGAATTTAAGCAGACCTCCTACATTTACTTACATGAATGGAAAAACTTGTATTAATAGGGAACTAATGATAAAACTACATTTTAAGTAAAATCAACTCAGCTCTTATATGAAATTCCTTTATAGTACCTTTCTTGCCCAGAGTAAAAAGAAGCATGAAGAGCTACACCTGCATAAATATGTCTCCTGGATTACCTTTTGGACATAATGAAGTGAATTTATATGGTCTTTGCCTCTTCTACACCAGATACCTTAGTGAGTGAAAAACCAGGAATATATTTATGACTATGCAGCCACAACAGTGCCAGCTTGTTGGCACTCCTGGACTTAGACAGCTAGAGAAACAGTATTTCTGAAATGACACCTTTTCCTCCACTGTCTTGCAAAGGCAAAGGCGTGTAAAACCAGAATGTAGGACTTGAGACTTCTTAATTCCCAAATGTAACAATCCGTGGTCTCTCATAAGCAGCTGAGTAAGGGGAAGTTAAATATAATCCAGTATATAAAGTTACCATTCAAAGAGTTTTCAAGGATACAAAACACCCATACTGCCTCCTAAATTATTCCAAGAACTGTTCGCAGTAGGTTTAACGGTTCTTCTTTAACTTCAAGGTCTCTGTAAATGTGTCAAGCTCAACCTGGGCTTCATTCATTTATGACTACTGTCCTAAGTGGTGATCAATGAAAAAATTAATTTCTCATCATTCAGAAATATACTATGCCCTAAAAGATACATGTCATTCTTACAAAATCGTTGACACGTACTTTTCTGACCCTCAGAGTGCACTGAAATTTACTATAATCACCAAGGAAGGGCATAAAGAAGTTGATTCGTCTCAGGTTCACACACTCTTAGAAGAAAGACATGAACATATGCCAGAACCTGCAGGGAAATTATCAGGGCTGAGGAGATTAAGTTGTCACCAACCCCCCCCCCCCAAAAAAAAATCATTATATTGAAAGTTCGCTGAGGACAGGAATTACGTTTCATGCATTACTATTTCTAGCACATGGCACCAGTCTGCTATCTGGTAAGTATTCAATAAAAGTTTACCTGATATTATTGAGGAATAAAAACGTATGTTGGCAAAGGGGTAGGAGAGCATGGTATCTTACTACTAATTCCTGCATTTTTAACAATGGGAAATCACTTTTGTCTTTTTAGGCTGACAATATAAATAATCACTCCAGCAAAAGGAAACAAAATGAGAAAGTCAAATAGAAATAGCAATAATACAGACCATTATGTTCACAGTTATCTTCACAGAATCAACACAGAGCCACAGGAAAAATTATAGTGAATGAGAACCCAAGAAGTAATCTAGTCCCACTATAATATTTTGTAGATAAAGAAAATCAAAGTGAGAAATTTAAATTGATTTGCTAAGCCATGGACAGGTGGGTGGAACATTGTTACATCTAGAAAGCCTTCTGATTTACATCTAGGAATCCTTTACTCTTAATGATGTGGAAATAAATACCTAGATACCTGATGCAAAAAGGCGCCCCTGGAGTATAATACTTTCTAATAATGGTTTCTAATATTAGCTTTCTAACAGATGTATGTATATTTAAGAACACACAGAAACCTTCCAAAGTATAAACTACAAAACTCCTTAAAACACATTTAACATAACAATGTTCGAGTGGAAACTTTTTGTTACAATTTTTGTCTCCGATTTTCCTTAGTTGCTTAGAATATGTTTTTTAGGATACAATTACACTATGAGCCAGCAGGTAGCTCCAATCTCATTCCACGCACTTGCCTTATGAAGTTTTTGTCATTATACAAATAGAAGTTTAAATAGCTCAATTCTAATAATAAGTTCCCTTTATGGACACACCACTTTCTCAAGCTGGATTATTATTTAATATTGCATTTTTAACAATTTTCCTTTATACTAGAATTCAAAAGGAAAAGGTTTGGATCGATGTCACAAATTTTAGTCTGTGTAAATATCAAGGCTATTCTAATTTTGTTCTACCCCACAAGGAGTCTTCTGAGGATGAGCGACCACAACGCCCACCCTAAGCCCTCCAAACGATAACCAAACATAAAAGGAAAAGCAAGGAAAACTAAGTTCAAACTAGTTAAAAAATTCCGTTCCAGTGTGTCGAACTGACCATAGATTTCCTCATCAGGTCTTTCTCATTCCATGAATCAAAACCAGGAAGACACATGAAAAGTTAATTATAAATAAATTCCCAGAGGCCTAGTCAACTACTTTTTAGGGGCTTACCAGATGTTTATTCCTTATTAAACTGTACTGTGTACAGAGGAAGTAGGAATCGACCAAACACCAATGGCCCAGTGGTAAATAAAAACACGAATGTCGTAATTAGTAAACATGTAAAATAGAAATATGTGTGTGTCTGAGTGTGGGAAAGACAGCCAGGTAAGGGGAGGTGCCTTTTCTTCCTCTTTCCATCCCAAGAAACTCCCAGCCATATTTCACCACTATCCAGTAAGTGCATGAAAGGAAGTCAGTCTTCTATTCATCCCTATCTTTTTGATGGGTAGTGGGGACAGCCCCACTTTGGTTTCAGGGCTGAGCTACATTCTAAAGGAAAGCCAACTGCAATACAGTGCAATGAGACGCTCGGAAAATTAGCGATTAGCTTCTCCTCCACAGACATCAAAAAACTGCACTGTTGAGAATCATATTTTAATAGAAAATATGTATTAAGAAAATGAAATAATTCACAATATCAAGGAAATATCATGAGTTCATATTAAAATAACAGGTGCCCTAAGGTCTGGGAAATCAAAATTTAAAAACAGATATAAAAGGTGCAGAAGGGGACGCCTGGGTGGCTCAGTTGGTTAAGCGGCTGCCTTCGGCTCAGGTCATGATCCCAGCGTTCTGGGATCGAGTCCCACATCGGGCTCCTTGCTCAGCAGTGAGCCTGCTTCTCCCTCTGCCTGCCACTCTGTCTGTCTGTGCTCTCTCTCTCTGACCAAAAAAAAAAAAAAAAAAAAAAATCTTTAAAAGGTGCAGAAAGATGCAGAAAAATTAGAAATAAGGTAAATTAATCCTATGGTCAACATGATAAATTAGCAGATTGGAGGAGACTGAAGACAAAAAAGAAGCAAACTTCCTAAAGTTAACAGAAGCAGAACTTGACACGCAAAGGAGTGCGCTCAGAGAGCAAATGAACCAAAGTGGAACAAATCACATAGATACATACACTGGCAAAAACGGTCATCTAGCAAAATCCTTGTCTGCTAGTTTGGGAATGCATGATCTCCAGTCAGGAAGGGAAGACTCAATGTTCCTTGAGTATCGGGAAACTGACATCGGCGTCACAGTTGCTAGGACAATACCAGGGCGTGTCAAGCATTCAACAGAAGTTTGATGGATAGAAGAATAATGGATGGATTAAAAGCATCTCTCTCCTCATGGCACTAATGGTATGTTTCTCTAAAATATACACGGGGATAAGCCTTAGACAATGAGTCTAACACAAAAAAGCAGCATTGTCATTATTGTTTCAAAGGTATTATGCTACCGCTGCCCTAAGAAAATCATGTAACACTTTCGTTTTAGGGCGTGACTAATACAGATTCTTAAAGTGGCGACAAATATTAGTACTTCATATGGAATTAAACAAATTAAAATCTAACAATGTTATCAAAGTTAACATCCAATGAGAGAATGAAAACCACCAATGTACATAGAGGCTAACAAATGAAGCTCTATGAAGTACTACATAATTCAGAATATCTTTGAATGAGTTGTAATTCATTTCCTAAGACCAATGACAAGGAATCAAACTGACCTCAAGGAACTAATAAAAATTTAGCAATAAAGTTTTCAGAATATACCCTAGAATGACAATAGCTCACTTCAATTTCTAGTACTGCTAGCATCTATGGTTATAGCAAACACAAAAATGTATATAATAGGTGTAATGCATGATCCTAATCACAGTAAAATCACAAATCATCTAAAACAGATAGGTTTAGGGATGCCTAAGTGGCTCAGGGTTACATGTCTGACTCTTGATTACAGTCATGAAATCAGGGTCATGATCTCAAGGTCATAAGATTGAGCCCCACATCGGGCTCCACACTAGGCATGGAGCATGTTTGAGATTCCCCTCTCCATGTGCCCTTGCTCTTACCCCGTTTCTTCCCTGACTTATTTAAAAAAAAAAAAGGGGGGGGGGG
>ML105190.1:246684-333194 GCA_003697995.1 Taxidea taxus jeffersonii
AAGCCTCTGCCTTCAGCTCAGGTCATGGTCCCAGGGTCCTGGGATCGAGCCCCGCATCGGGTTCTCTGCTCAGCGGGTAGCCTGCTTCCTCCTCTCTCTCTGCTTGCCTCTCTGCCTACTTGTGATCTTTGTCTGTCAAATAAATAAATAAAATCTTAAAAAAAAAAAAAAGATAGGTTTATGTTCAGTGTGGCATACTTATTTTTTTTTTAATATTTATTTATTTATTTATTTAACAGATAGAAATCACAAGTAGGCAGAGAGGCAGGCAGAGAGAGAGAGTGCAGAGGAAGCAGGCTCCCCGGCTGAGCAGAGAGTCCGATGTGGGGCTTGATCCCAGGACCCTGAGATCAAGACCTGAGCTGAAGGCAGAGGCTTTAACCCACTGAGCCACCCAGGCGCCCCGGCATACTTATATTTTTTAAAAAGAAAAAATGTTTAAATAAGAAGAGTTACACTAAATGCTTAGATTAACCAATTAAATGTATTATTACGTTAACCAATTTTATTATTTTATAAACTATCAATAGTCTACTTTGAGTATTAAAATATTTTATTCAAATGACCAAATAATTTTATTATTATGTAACTTATTATATCTACCTAACTACTATTAAAGTATTAACCAAGCTATGAGCTTTAAGCCATAAGCCTCAATAGGTGCGCACTGTGCCCTCTGTTCGCTACTGAAGCTAACACAGTAAATGGCAAGGAGGAAGCATTTAGTAATGAATCAAATCTCTTATAAAGGCCTGAGATCAATTATCACTTAGATGAGGATGAGCAGAATTTTCTGCAAAGGAGCAGATAGGAGTTCTTTCAGGCTGTGCAGGCCATAGGGCCTGTGTCCCAACTATTCACGCTGCCTTTGTGTCATAAAAGCATCTACAGGTAATACAGAGATAACTAGGAATATGCGTTTCAATAAAAGTGAAATTTGGAGGTCAGAGAATTGCCACATGCCATGAAACATTATTCTTCTTTAGATTTTTTTCCCCAAACATTTAAAAATTTAAAAACACTTCTTAGCTTGCCAGCTATAGAAAAGCACAATGGGGCAGATCTGGCCCGTGGGCTGGAGTTTACCAACGGATCCCTGACCCAGGCCCACAGTAAGTTCTTGTGATTACAACTAAATCCTACACATGTGTGAGAAATTCAGTAGAAGGGAAAAGACTCAGCCCTTCAAGGGAACCTCTCTGCACCCCGTTTTCCTCGTCTGTACCGGAACTAATTTGCCAACTAAAACTGAGGGGTTCCACGAGCTAGTGCACATAAGGCTCCTGGCCCAGCGATGAACGCTGCACATGCTCATCTCGGCACTCCAGAAGATTTTCTAGAAACGTCAGAGGCTACAGTCAGACCATCTCACATCAACGATTACTATTGTAAGCAACATCTTGTTAATATTCCCCCAAGAATTTTGTGTGATGCTAACCGAACTATTTTTTAATTTACTGACAACTCAAAGAAATTATTACAAGGCAATGAGCGTCAATACTCAACCTAACTGCCAAAAACCAATGCAAAAGTCTTTAGACTGTCATTGTCAATGACTTAGTCTACCGTCTGCCAATAACTTAATATAAGTTAATGAGTTTTTGCATTTAGCACACACAAAACCTATCAGGTTATATTATGCTGACTCCTCTAAAACTCTTTAATGAGAAAGAAAACAAATCCTTTCGAAAAAAATTATAGTACCGTATCAGTTGTTATTTCATACAATATATCCACAGAGAGAATGGGCCTCATTAAAACAAAAGGCAAGGAGTTAAGTCTGGTGAAAGCATTCCCAAATCTGCTATTAGCTTACTCATTTTAGGTGAAGTCATTTGGTGCCCATCCATCTAACCAGGACAAGAAAGGACTTGTGGAAATTACCCTGAAGAGATTTTATGGGGCTCTGAGACTTCTACTGTAACTTTATGGGCTGAGTTTATAAGGTTAAGAATTCAAAAGTGTTATTTCCTCCTAGGTACCACAGGCACACGGATTCTGATTATTTATTTGCAGTGGCTTGCATATAGCCTCTCACCTCGCATAATTAAATGCAATATGTATGTAGCTATAAAATCGAAGATGCTTTTCAATAACCTAAGATTTTTCCTAACAAAATGTAACCTAATTCTTTGGAAAATCAGAGAATTTTAAAAGTATGTTAAAATTAGAATCTTAGCATTGTAATCTGCTGATAATTAGCTGTCTTCCTCATTAAATTAATAACGTCTATAACTAGTATTTGAGTATACCTTTTGTTATAGGAGATTTTAGTCACTTTACATGAGTTATGTTCTTGCATCCCCACAATACCCTTATAAGGTAAATGTCATGATCACATTTAAGATACGCAGACTCAAGTTTGGAGAGATTAACTTGCCCAAGGTCACACAACAGTTGAGGCCATTCTATGTGGTCTGAAGCCCATACTGTTAACCAACCATATTTTGTACTCAACTGCTTAATTAAACTTCGGGTATTTTGGCAGATTGAAGCAGAAAAATGCCTTTATAATTTGTTCTGAACCTTGATTTAGTTGGTTTTCTCCAGTTTTAAGTACCCGAAAATCCTTTAGCTCTTCACAGACATGACTCCTGCCTGACCCCATGCTGTTTCTGTAGTAGCCCAAGGTATAAAAACCTCAGTGCTGCAAATGCGCACTGAATGCTTAGCTATCTTGCTTTCCTAACTTACAATATTATCACAATATTTATCATTATATTCATGAAATTCTGCTATTTAACTTACCATTATGCTCAATAGCTCAGTCTATAAGTGTTTCGGCTTATTTTTCTTAGAATTAGAGAAAATGAAATTACCAGGAAAATAGTAAGAAAATTGTTTATGATATTTGACATATGTTGCCAGGTGCTTTCTAGGAAGGATGAAAAATTCCATATTCCCACTAGTAGTAAAGAAGGGTAGAGTTTCTTAAAATATAACAGTAGGGAAGATAATTCATCATGAATTTCTTATGGTGAATTAATTTAATTGCTATACTTGCTTCTTAATAAGCAAAGAAATCACTTTCACTAAGAGAAAGAGGACTTCATTGGAGAGCAAGGAAGAAAAAGGTAAGATAATTCTGGAGTGTGAAGCAGGAATGAAATGGGAAGTGGTTTATCAGACTGAGGACTGAGCGGTGAAGAACAGTTTGAAAGAAATGGACATTTCTGGAAGTGGAAATAGGTGTAAATCAACAGGGTATAAGAGAGGAGGCAAAAAGCTATCAAAGATTACCTTTCAAGCTGGCTCAGAAAACAAAATAATTTACTAACCCATCATATTAGAATATTTTTTCTATTTTCTTTTTATTATGTTATGTTAGTCACCATACAGTACATCATTAGTTTTTGATACAGTGTTCTAGGATTCATTGTTTGCATATAACACCCAGTGTTCCATGTAATAGGTGCTCTCCTCAATACCCATCACCTGGTTAACCCATCCTCCCACTCCCCTGCCCTTTGAAACCCTCAGTTTGTTTCCGGAATCCACAGTCTCTCGTGGCTCAATAATAAGAGGTTTACTGAGTATTAAAATTCTGGCTCTCACACACTTTATTATTTTCCTCTATTGACTGCTAAAGTTGCCTTTCTTATTGTACATAAGCATGTTATATACTTAAAAATATTTTGGAGAGACATATTCAAGAGCCATCTAAAATTTGAATATGTTAAAATATTAATAATGAGTTTCCATAATCATTCATTAAACTGAACTGGCTGGGCGCCTGGGTGGCTCAGTGGGTTGAGCCTCGGCCTTTGGCTCAGGTCATGATCTCAGGGTCCTGGGATCGAGCCCCACATTGGGCTCTCTGCTTAGCAGGGAGCCTGCTTCTCCCCTCCTCTCTCTCATCCTGCCTTTCTGCCTAGTTGTGATCTCTTCTGTCAAATAAATAAATAAATAATCTTAATAAATAAATAAACAAACAAACTAAACTGGCCAGAATCCTAACAAGAAACTGCCTGCCAGATTAAGAGTATAGCAGGTATAATGCAAAATGACATATACTCCGGATAATCAAAGATAAAGATCCAAAATTAGCCCAAAGTAGTTCTTAAGTTTAGTTAGACAAAGCCAACTGGAATCTAATGATCTATGTTTCTGATATAGGTAAGAAAATGGTCTTTTACTCTGTAGAAATGTAATCACAAAATAACCATTTCCCACTTTCCTCTTTATTGTATAAGGCATACTATGGTAGACTGCTCCTTCCATTTTATTTACCAAGCTTCTAAAAACAGTTTACTTTTCAACTAAAAAGATTTTTTTTTTTTTTAATCATCAAATGACAGCCTACAAGTAATGATTTCTTCAGCAAGAATGTCACATGATTAAACTCTTAAAAACTCCAAGTAACAGGTTGCCTGATACAATTTAGTGTTCTCCTTCTGGTTTTCTAGATCACGCACAAAAGAAAAGAATAAATGCAATTTAACCTTGTTGCAATTCTCCATTCAATCCCAAACATAAAGAGACATTCTCATCTAGTATAATCTGCACTGCCCTGGGTGTTGTAAGATAACCTTTCCTTTCAACACGGCATTGAATGAAAACTATAGCTTTCTAAACAAGAAAGTCACCACTTCCATTAATGGAAGTCAAAAGTCTTTTTAGAACAACATGGGGTCTTAAATGATGGCTTTTTTCCTAAAAGCAGAGCCAGAGTTCTTTTGGAAGAGAGTGCCCAAAAGTGTTAATATAGCAGGCTTCAGGCTTATCCTAAAAAAGCCTTGCCTGCAAGGTTGGCCCTTGGCTCACAACTAAGAACTTGAATGGTAAATAGTTCCCTTATAAAGAAAAAAAAAATTTCTTTCCTTAAAAACTAATAGTGGCCTATTGTGCCTAAACTGTTTATTCAATGTGGTTTATGCTGAGCAACTGCTTGTTTTCTTCCTGGGAGTCTGGAATTTTGATACACACAATGCAGAGGGTGTGGGTGCCCTACATATGGATGCCCCCAGTAATATTTTGGGGACTGAGCTTCCCTGGTGAAAATACCTCACACTTATTGTCACAATCTGATTAAGCACATCTGTGTGACTCCACTTGGAAAGAACTCTTGGAACTAATGATTGGTTTTCTTCAGACAAAGTCTTTTCCCTTCACTGATTCTACTTTGTATCCTTTTGCTATAATAAATCACAGCCATGATTAATAACAAAAAGACAAGAAAAAACAAGCATTGGTGAGGATGTACAGAAAAGGGAACCCTCCCAACACTATTGGTGGGAATGTAAATTGGTGCAGCCTCTGTGGAAAACAGAATAGAATAGAAGTTCCTCAGAGAATTAAAAAACAACCACCACGTAATCTAGTAACTCCACTTCTAGATAGTTACCCAAAGAAAACAAAAATACTAATTTAAAAAGAGATGTGCACCTCTATGTTAACTGCAGCATTATTCACAATAGCTGAGGTATGGAAGCAACCTAAGTGTTCATGGATACAGGAATGAATAACGAAGATGTGGTATATATACACAACAGAATGGTACTCAGCCCTAAAAATCTTACTATTCATGACAATATGGATGGACATAAAGGGTATCGTGCTAAGTGAAATAAACAAGACAAAGGCTGATAATCATGTGATTTTATTTACATACAGAATCTATAAAGCCAACAAAAAAACAGGGAAAGTCATACATACAGAGAACAAACTGGTGGTTGCCAGAGGAGATGGGGGAGGCGGTGAGCAAAACAGGTGAAAGGGATTAGCAGTACAAACTTATCCAGTTATAAAAGAAATAAATCATGGAAATGAAAAGTAAGCACAGAGGATATGGTCAATAATACTAGTAACTCTGTACGCTGATAGATGGCGACTACACGGCATGGTGTATGGAATTGTCAAATCACTATGTTGTACGCCTGGAACCAATGTATTTCCGTCAACTGTACTTCAGTTAAAGAAAAAAAATCACAGCCAAGAGTATGACTATATGCCAAGTCCTGTGAGTCAGTCCTCCTAGTGAAGCACGGACTCGGGGATGGTCGTGGAAACCCGTGAAACAAATAGCTTAAGAGATTCTTCCTCAATTAGGACGTTTGGATACACTTCTGTTTTGTAATGTTCCTGGCACATCCAGACCCCGCGATGCGCTCCTGGTGTGGACGTTGTTCCTTCGCAGCCGCTCTGAATATGCTAAGGGAAAAAAGGAGCCTCCGCCAGGGCTCCCTGCCAAGTCTCCCCAGAACTGGAAAGTGAGGAGGGCGGCCGGCAGGCAGCCAGCACCGAAGGTAGCCTCGGTGAGTACTGTTGCCCAATTACTTAAAACTAAGTAGAAGTAGAAAAGGGAAATTAAATACCAGACAGAGAAAGAACTTCTGAGCACCTGAGCCCAATCCTCACTTTGAGAAAATGGCCTCCTTTCCACTAGAGGATTATTGCATAGTGGTGAGAAAAAGTGTGGATTCCTGGGTCAGAAAGCTTGTTTAGATCCCACTTAACCACTTCCTAGCTGTGTAAGCTTGGGTAAGTTGTACAATCTCTTTGTGCTTTCCATGATCTCTGTAAAGCGTGGAGAATAGTTTTGACCTAGTGGAGTCTGTTGCAAAGGTACATGAATTTATAATTAAAGGTACATATAAAATATTTGGCATATTGGAAGCACTTTAAAATCACTGTTGTCTAATACTGTTATTTTCGAGGTTGTGGTGATTATTTTTTCCTATGAAGTTTTAAAGGTAGAAGAAACCGGAAACAGTGAAACAGGATTAGAACCATCCAAATACATTTTAACTTATCTGGAAACCAATGTGCATCAGGTGTTGTAGGTAGTCAAAGTCACTGAGAAATACGAAGGCAAACAAAATTACATTTTTGGCAGCCTTCCTTAAAATGGTATTTTCCATGATAAATTTCCAAAAGGGGCATAGAGAATGTCAAATTCCACAAACCCATATGGGCAGAAATCTTTTTTTGTATCAATTATGGCGTGGCACCAGTGGTTTGCTGATTACAGTAGCAGGATTACATACCTGCTTCTGTGATGAGAAGCTACTTCCTACTGTGATGAGAAGCCACTTCCTACTAGGGATACCAGGATGAATGACCATAGACCTCAGGCTGCAGAAGATCACAGATTAACAGCCACCAAGGAAGAAAATTAAGAAAAAATCATATCAAACTCAGTAAGAAAAGTACAAAGGCGGGAGGCCCAACAGATATAGGTAGGGAGCCGAGCAAGGGAACACTGATGAGCAGGGTCGCCCCATGAGCCACACAAAGGAGTGAAAGAGACAGAGTCACAGAGGCCCTCGAGAACACAGAGTAGGATTGGGGGAGTTGGGCAGTCAGGTTGAGGTCATTTGTGAGGCACTCAGGAGTTCTTAAAAATGTAAAGTACATAGACTTCCCCTTTTTAAATGCCTAAAATATGTTAAACAAACTCAAACAAAACAGGCTTTGAAAAATGTAGATCATTTAAAATAAAGTCAATTTGAAAGGACTATGATCGAGGCAAGCATAAAAATTAAGGTATATTGGAGAGATCCTTCCACTTAATGTCCCCTGCTTGTCTCATCATTCTCCTGGTGAGATGCTAATAAGGATGAGCTAACCAGTTTCACAAAATAAAGTGAAGAACCTGTAACTCAGTTATCAATGGAAACTACCTGTCTATAATTCCCTTAACAGAGGTTTATATCTCAACGTATGTTAATTAGTCTTAAAGCACAAGACTAAGAATTTACTACACTCGGGGGTTTTTGTTTTATTTTTTAAAGAAATATACCAGTCAATGGAGTTGAGCTTTATACAGTCACATAGTTTCCTCTGTATGGTATAATAGTCAAACTGGCTAACATTTTACAATTTCTAACAGCCTAGTTTGCCATTTTCTCTAAATTAATTGGACTACGTCTAAAAGTTGTTGGCATGTGGCCAAGAAGTAGAAAAGAGATACAGCTAGGAGGAGGAAATAATAAGATTCATGACCTTCCATAGATTAATAAAGATGTTTTTAACTGGAGATTAAAAATATCTCTGGAGATTCTATGAAATGTAAATAGAATTGAACCTGAGGCATTATAAAACGCAAAAGGATATTTTCAGTAATTTTTATTCTGATTTATTAAATCTAGGTCCATAAATTGTACACTTACGGAAATAAATGGATTGAAATCTTTTTAAAAGCAGTATTACTGAGAATAATATTTTTTAAAAAGCTCTTATGTAAACAATTTTAGACAGTAAAACAAAATACTACCACCTAAGAACTTTTAGAGTACTTCTACATGTCTAACATCACATGATCATTATTACAAGTGTATGAGAAAGTAAGGGCTGATTTAATTTCACACGCCTTAGTAAGACTTCCATACATGCAAGCTAGCAACTCAAAAAATAATTCATACAGTTAGCCCAGGAAATCATGACTTTACTATTTATAAAAATCCACAAACTACAATGCATGCTCCTAATAGCCAAGACTCAGTGGTATCTGACGTCTCTGCCTGAGCATGATACCTAGCTCTACCTGCCACCCTCACTGTTTGAGACTCAGTGTCCTCATCTTTAAATTTGGATTAATACACAAGCATTTTTTGCTTAACATTTATAGTCCATTCATGAAAAGTCAGACGTTCTATTCAAATGTCAACCAGAAGCCAATTTCCCATTTTTCTGAAAGGTAAAAGTAAAATCTGAACCCAAAAACCTCAGTCTCCAAAGATGTAACAGAAACATTTATAGAAGTAACAGTCATTAAGATAAGATGTAAAATGAAGAGGAACTTTTTATTGCATATAATATTCCTACTATCTTATAGTTATGAAAAGGAGCACAGGTTAAAAACATTTAGACATACTACCCTTGTCTTTCAAGAGTAGTCTTCAAAAATTTGGGTACAGTCAAACCAGTGTTAGAGGACAACAAGAAAACCTCACTGAAAACACTGATTTAGTATAAGATATTCTTCAATAATTCATCTATTTGCTTAAAAAATTATCTTTCCAATTCTGAAAAAGATATAATGAAAGACAAGGAGACAGGAATATGCCTGGATCTCTATTTCTACTCCTGAACTTATAGTGCTAGAATTAACTGGTAGCCTAGAATGATCTTGTTACGGCTTTAATAGAAAATTGGTGGTTTGGCATCAACCCAACCTCTCTGCTAGTCTCATTCATCATTTATACCAGGGGCCACTGTATGTTTTCAGTCAAGTCTTGCTTTTGTAACTTCAGTTCTACCAGGGTCCTTGGCCCACACCATGTCCTAGTATTTTTTGACCACTGTTGTGACACCATATTGTGTTATTCCAGGACTTGGAAGGATTAACAAAGAAGACAGAATCAGAACTTAGATCTAGAGTCCTTTTCCTGACTTAAAACAAGAGTCATTTTCACCATACGGTCTAGCACAAGGCCTTCTGTTTATAGTAACACTTTCTGGAATGCCAAAACACTCATCTGTAGCACAAAGGAAGACATTCATTGGCTACCTTCACTCTTGCTAATTTTCTATTACCAAATCACCTTGGTTCTTCAATGTTCTGTCTTGGCTCAATCCTGTGTCCTATAAACAGCTTTTGTCTAATTTAATAACTTATTAGTTTGGGCATTCTTAGTCTGGCCCAACTACTGCCACCCCAGCACTGAGGATGGAAGGGAATGGCATGATGGAAATGTGAAGGTACAATGTCTGATCAACACAATGACTATTAACTGGCTGGTGGTGACAATGGCATTCATTCCCAGGGATGCTAAATACCTTGTGCAAGCTACTTCCCCAACAGGCCAGATATAATGTGTTGACAAGCAGCACTGGCAGCTGAGTCCCAGTTCTAACAAAATTCTTCTTAATAGAAGTCATGGATATTTACCCAAGAGCTGTCTCTGACCAGATCTACCATTTACTTTTGAATCATTTAAACTTTATGGACCTTAGCTTTTTCATCAGAAAAGTGGGCTACATATTTAAATTATTGTATATTTCATCATATTTATCAAATATTTTCATCTATCCTACACACCTACATTTTTGGAAAAACCTTGTTATTTTGTGGCTCTTTACGGCACTTAAAATACAGCTACGAGTTCCTTAATCTCCTAAATATAAAGGAAGCATGTTTGAAGCCCCCCCGCCCCCCGTATCTAGTCAAGACTCCACAGACCACGTGTCAATCAAAGCATATCAGGAGTACTATGATATAACAGTTTCTTCAAAAGTTCTCAGGTGGGGCCCCTGGGTGGCTCAGTGGGTTAAAGCCTCTGCCTTCGGCACAGGTCATGATCCCAGAGTCCTGGGATCCAGCCTCGCATTGGGCTCTCTGCTTAGCAGGGAGCCTGCTTCCTCCTCTCTCTCTCTCTCTCTCTGCCTACTTGTGATCTCTGTCTGTCAAATAAATAAATAAAATTTTTTTAAAAGTTCTCAGGAAACTAAAATAAATGTGGGTAATTAAGACTGGGTAATTAAGAAGGCTGAAATATATGATTCTAGACTTGAATCAAGGAACAGTGACTCAGTAATACATAAACAAACAAAAATATCAGGGGAAAATTATAAAAGACATTCTTCATTCAGAGCTAGTATCATGAGCCAAGCAGGGAAGAACTGAGACACAGAGGCAAAAGGAGAAATGCAAATATCTTCCAGCTCTATCTGAAAAGGAAAGCTTTATGGAGTAAATTAAGAAAGGCATAGCATATGCATTTCTATGGACCAGGAATATATTAAAGACCAGGAATCTATTATGACATCCTTAGAACATCTTTCTCACTGCCTAACGCTCGGGTTTTATCAGAACAAAGTCAGTCAGATGGCGTGGTAGCCAGCCTCCAAGATGGCTACCAAGGACTCCTGCCATCTGGTATTGACAACCTTGTGCAGTCTGATCCCACACGTATCAGGGTTGGTCTGTGTGACTAGCAGCATCTGCCAGAAGACATACTAAGAGGTGTATCACTGCTGAAATTAGGTCACAAGAAAGACAGCTACTTCTGTCTTGGGCCGGCTGTCTTGCACGCATGTTCTTCTCACTCCCTTCTCCCCTCCCTCTCTGGACAGCAAGCTGCCATGTTGTGAGTAGCCCAATGGCATAGAACTGATGCTTCCAGTCACTAACCATTGAGAAGTAACAGCCAGTGAGACCAACCGGCAATGACATGATCCATCTTAGAAGAGAATTCTGTAGCTGCAGTGCAGCCTTGAGATGACTGAAAAAGCCAGCTACACTATAACCTCAGGGGAAACCTTGAGCCAAAAGCACCTAGTTAATTAACTTCCACATTCCTTACCTGGAGAAAGTGTGTGAGATAAAAACTGTTTGCCATTTCAAACTGCTAAAACTTAGTGCAATTTATTCCACAACAATAGATAATTAATGCAGATGGCAAGATCTGGGATATAAAATATTCTGTTTAAAAGCCACCAAATCAAATACTCTAATACTCTATATTTTAGTGTTCTCAGAAATTAGGCAGGCAAACCAATTTAAAGTTTTGTATAGTCAGGAGTGCTGGGTGGCTGAGTCGGTTAAGCACCTACCTTAGCTGAGGTCATGATCTCAGGGTCCTGGGATAGAGCCCCATGAGGAATCTCCTTATTCCTCTCTCTCTCCCTCTGCCCCTCCCACCACTCATGCTCATGTGCTCTCTCTCTCAATAAATAAAATCTTAAAAATAAAAAAATTAAATTTAATTTAAAAAGAAATGATTTTATATAATCATGCAAGCTTGGGTTTTTCCTTTAAGTCAAAGACTACTGGGGAAAAAATTGTGTGAATAAATGCTGGCTGCAAAACCCACTTTATAATTTTTTTTTAAAGATTTTATTTATTTATTTGACAGAGAGTAGGCAGAGGCAGGCGGGGGGGGGGGGAGGGGAGCAGGCTCCCTGCTGAGCAAGGAGCCCGATGTTGGGCTTGATCCCAGGACCCTGAGATCATGACCGGAGCCGAAGGCAGAGGCTTTAACCCACTGAGCCACCCAGGTGCCCCGCCCCCGCACTTTATAATTTTAAGAAACTTTAGCATTTTAAATTCCTTCTTTATTTTACTTTCTTCACTACAGTCCCAGTTTCAGCTTCACTGAAAACCCAGAGCAGGTAGGAGGGAAAAACAAGTATTTGAAAGCAGAGATAACTTTCTTTCATTTGTAAAAGAGCAGCTTGAAGACTGCCTAAACTGGAGATAATGGTTTTTATGAACTGTGTGAGATGCTGCATTAACTTGTTGTCATTAGCATCATTATTAAAACTGTAGCTAAACACTCACCATGTGTTATATAGGGCACATTAGCTATATAAAATACATCACTGGTGCCCTCTGGGAACAGATCAGAGAAGTTCAAAGCTGTGAGTTCCCATTGACACTTGAAAAAAAACTGGACTGCATTGTATCAATATATAACTACACAATATAGGAATTATTAGACGAGCCAATCTTACTTTAAAAACTATACGTTAATAAATAAAAATTAGCTTTGAGGTTAAAGAAATTGAAGCAGAAGTTATAAGAGAAATTCATCAAATTGTGGTTAACCCACAATTTTCCTTTATACTTGACCTCGTTTCACTGATATCAGAAATTAAGGAGCTGACTTCCCCTCATTTTCTGTTATTTTCCCATCCTGGATAGGAATTATCAGATTGACACCTGCAGTTCTAGCAAGCCAGCAGCATTTAAGAGAAGGGGAGAAAAGACATCTGGCCAGATCTTCAACTTGTTTCTAAGTCTGCTTGTTCCTGCCTCTCCTGCTGTTTCTTCTGCTTCTGAAAATATGATTAATATCTTTGAATTTGTAAAACTCTGCATTGTAAGCAAGGCTGAGGGCTTTCCAACCCAAAGAGGTTGAGGTATGGAGTTAATGAGAAGTGACACTGGGGAATGAACAGAAAGATGCCAATGTTAAAGTAATTGAGCACGAATATCAAACACTGACTTGGGAACAGTCTTCATTTGCTGACGGAGAATCTGATCAGCTGGTGGGCAGAGGGAACATGCCCAGATCTGCATTCACTGCCACCCCCAGAATTTCCAAATCATAACAGCCTATGCATTAGAAACTTGGTATCTCTGTGTCGCCATTTAGAATCATGTTTTCCTTCCTTTCCTCCTTCTCTCCTTCCTCTCCTTCCTATGAAAAAAGTTTCACTCCCTTTCTTCTTTCTGAATTTATCCACTCATCCCCATGCCTTATAAAGAATTAACATTTATATCTCAGTAACTGCAGTTTCTTTTACAAATGGGTGCGATTTGCTAATACCAGTTCAGAAGAATACAGATGATGGTGTTGTGGCTGAATTGCTGAGCTGTAATTTTTATCTAAAAAACTCTGCATTGTCCTCTAAAACCAGTGAAAGCTTAAACTATTAATTACTGTAATACACTCCTATGCGTCTTCTATCATTCTTAATTGGATCATATATGCACTCTTTGTAGCAGTAAGGATCTCTGGGAGGTTTGCACTATAGTGATAAAATGAACACCCTAATAAGTGGTATGTCATTATTAATTTCAAGTTGTAATGAATAGTTTTATTCAGAACAGGGTAATAATAGTTTTAAGAAAACTAAAATTAAAGAAAAAAAATGGTTCTCAAATTTTGGGGATACACGATTATGCATTTTGATAAACATTCATTTACAAGGATGTTTATTAGTTTACAATGCAAAAAATAGATAACACTTAAAAATAAGTCAACTGGGAACTGGTTAAATATAGTGCATACATTAAATAAAATTAAAAATGACTTTTGAAAAATATATATTAACTAACGAGGTTGTAGGCAGTAACAATATATTCTTAAATAAGCCTATGTAAACTCATTTAAAATACATATGCATGAAGGACTAAGCATTAATATCTGATGGTGAAAGAATTACTAAGCCTGTGTTTCTACTTGTCATTTTCTAAATCCTATTTCAATGTGTATTACAATTGCTATAAAAATTTTTTTAGTAACCAAAGAGTTTCTAAATCCCTACACATACACCAAGAAAGCCAGAAAGAACATAAGAAAGGCAATCATATATGAGATCTTAAATATAAAGTGTTTATAGTTTACCTTGACAGCATAATATTCTTTAACTTCAGGCCTAATAGAATCAAAGTCTCCACTGATGAATTCAGGCAAAAAGCTGAAACAAAGAATTCCAAGTAAGTCAACTAATTAAGACTGCTTGTTTGTTAACCTTTAAAACTATGCCAAGAGGATGTCTTATACTCTTGGTTTCCATACAGTATGGTTAAGAGTAACTCCACATACCCAACTAATACATGAACCTAGTCAGACTGTCAGTCAATGTTTATCCTGTTTAAAAAAAAAGATTATTGGTTTAAAAAAAACTCCCATTTCAGGGGCACCAGGGTGGCTCAGTCAGTTAAGTGTCTGCCTTCAGCTCAGGTCATGATCTTGAGCTCCTGGGATGGAGCCCCACATCAGGCTCTCCACTCAGCAAGGAGTCTGCTTCTCCCTCTCCCCCCCACCCCCCCACTCATTCTCTCTCTCTGTCCCATTCTCTCTCAAATAAATAAAATCTTTAAAAAAATACAAGAAGCTCCCAGTTCAAAAACCCTAACACCTTTCCATATTACTTTCTACATATATACAAACCTTTACATTATCATGCCTCACACAAGCTCAGAACTTGAACAAATCTGAACAGAACACGTGAGGAGGAGGATTACTCATTCTCTGCAGAGCAGGAGTCAGTTCAAAGACATTTTCTAGATGCCCTGTTGGCATACTTCTAGAAACAGGAGGCTTCTAGGCAGGTTTGAAATACTACACAAATCACTAGATAGAGGGAGAGAACTCCCCAAAATGAATGCTTCTAATTACATCATAGTTGTCTCATTTCTCTTCCCTACATTTATATTTTTTTAGAACTCTTCCAAAAAGCCTGTATTACTCTATGTATATAAGCCATTCTTTATTAATTTTACATAAAACGTCTGCATGACCTGGTAGAATTTCTTCCAACTTAAAACTACGTGTGGAAAAATGAAAGTTTCCTGGATTTCTCAGTCCTCCTGCAAAAAGCCTTAGCCTCCGGAGCCTCTGAAAAATATATTATGAAAAGAAGGGAATGTTTGCCTTCCTCCTCCAGAAATACTCTACTTTTCCCATCCCATGAGAATTAGCTCTGTAGGTGTTTATTTACTTGTTAACTGTTCTGATTCAAAAGATTAATAAAACTTCAAATATGTCTTCTCAAGAGCGCCATGTTGCTACATAATAGACTAGATCCCTAATTAAAAGGAGACTAGAGCTTTAGTTTGCTGAGTATTACATGTCAAGAGTTGAAGTCCCAGGAGGGACTTGGAGGCCTCTCTAAGTCATAAAAGCCAAGACAGAGAAGCTCTCGGCTCCTAGAGAGATTTACTGATAAATCAACGGGTTGGGGTTGTTAGGATTCAGGGTCATAGAATTTCCAGAGACTCTTGCAAGAGGGCAGAAGCTGCCACAACCCACTTAATACATTTCGGGGGAAAAATCATATTTCCTCTTCTTTCGCATATGCAGGGTGCAGCTACAAGCACAGGACAATGGACCTGGCTGACACTGCAGGGCCAAAGGGTAAGAACAAAAGCAATGGGGACCGAGGTATTATGAAACTAGACTCCCAACTCCTTATATGTTCACTCAGGATAAAATTAATAAAGAAGAACATGAAAAACCCAATACTAACTCTCTTCTTTCATGTAATTTTTTTTTTTTAATTTTGACCTTAATTGGAAGTATTACTTCTTAGGTCTAACCTATTCTAACTAATCTGTGTTAGACCAACTCTTCTTTGGGCTCTATGTTCCTAGGACAAATGATAAGAAGTTCTACTATAATGATCTGGACCGCGTGACGTGCTTAGATTTCATGGTTGGTTTGTTAACCAATGATAGTAACCTATTGAAATGTCTGGTAATTAATAAAGTTGGAACATTCACTGAATATCAACCATGTACAAAAGACCATAGCTTATCTCAGAATAAAGCAGAATTGGGAAGTACCTAAGTTTTTAAGCCACTTGCCTGGTTTCTATATCTTCCTGTAAACCTTTCTCCTCAAAACGTCCCTGGCCACATATTAATTACTTCTAATTTCATTTTATACTTATCAAGGTAAATACTTTTTACTCTATCCACATGAGGACTATAAAAATAGACTATTAACTCTTTCTTGTTCTTCCTGTTGCAAAATTTCATGATTTTTTTAAAGTTTCGTTAAAATACCTCCATCAAAACGAGATGGGATCGGGAGGGAGACAAACCATAAGAGACTCCTAATCTCACGAAACAAACTGAGGGTTGCTGGGGTCGGGGGGGGTAGGGAGAGGGTGGCTGGGTTATGGACATTGGGGAAGGTGTGTGACACGGTGAGGGCTGTGAAATGTGTAAGCCTGACGATTCACAGACCTGTACCCTTGGGGCAAATAATACGTTATATATTAATTTTTAAAAAATAAAAAGAATAAAAAGCAAAAAACAAAAAACAAAAAACAAAAAACAAAACCCTTCATCAAACAGCATTCAAACACCCACAGAACAAAACTCACACAGATCTCAGGATATTATTACTGTTTGCTAGGGTCTGAATGTTTTTGTACACCTAAAATGTGTATGTCGAAATCTTAACCCCTAATATGATACTGTTAGGTGGTGAGGCCTTTAGGAGGGGACTAAGTCAGAAGAGTGGCACTCTTGTGACTGGGATTAGTGCCCACGTAAAAGACTCCCCCCCCCACCCCAGCTCTCTTGTCCCTTCCACCACATCAGGACACAGTGAAAAGACAGACGTCTATGAACCAGAGGGAGTAGATCTTATCACACACTGAATCTTGATCTTAGACTTCCCACTCTCCTCAACTATGAGTAGTAAGTACTTGTTGTTTACAACCCTTCCAGGCCATGGGATTCTCTGAAGCAGCCAGCGAGGATGAGGCATTGCTGGACGGGGTAAAAGGAATTCCTCCAATACACTCATTATCCTTTATAAGAAATGGAGATCCAAGAAGTCAAGTGAATTCTGTATATACAGCTAGTATCCGATCTACTTCACCATGTAAAGCAGCCATTCAAACTTAGGACGCGCAGTATGAATCATCCAACTTCCTCATAAAACTGACTTAATATTGCTCTACAAATTTTAGTCCCTCAGATATCTAGAATCAATTTGCCAGTTTCCAAATATCATATTGATTTTGACAATAAATAAAAATGAAAAATAAAAACTGATACACACAGGCAACTAGTGTCTGTCCCCTTAGGATAAATAAACAGAATTAGATCTCTTTTTATCGCATACTGTGAATCATGAAGGAAAGCAATCGTATAAATTTACTTATATTTTCATATAAAATATTACTAGGAAAACAAACATATTGAAAAAAGCTAAATTCTATTAACTTTTTAAATATAATCTTATCCTATATAACATACATGCTTTAAAAATGAACAAGGAAAGAAAATGAACAAGGATACTTATTTCTAAGTAGGTTCATCCCAAAAATACAGCTGATACACAGGCTGAGATGACTACAATAGTTGTAACTTTTTGTCATATGATATAGTAGTTTTGGAAACTTCCTGAAATGTGTTTTTGGACAGAGCAATTAAAAGCCCAGCTCATATTTTGGAGGCATCGGTTGCCATGGCGCTCGGGCATGCTGAAGAGGTACTTACTGGGGATGACACTTCATAGATACAGAGCTACAATGTTACACTATACAGAGTTTACGCAGGAAGATTGTTTTCACAACTCTTTGGAGACTGATTGCTTATAGCAAGTGACTAAAGGTACAAGGAATTCTGTCTCCACTGACCATACTTCTGTTCACTGTTGGCATCGATCAGACCAGTACACCTCATCTTGGTATCCTCAATCTAATGGCACTGATTGGCTGGAACTAAAAGGTGTTCCAAACACTCAATAAATGGTGTGGACTCCTTTGATTTTTACATTTAACTCTTACCATACTTGCCACTCACTAATGACAAAATAAAAGTCTAACAAGAGCCAAGATAATTAGTGAGCTAAAGATCCATCGCATGTAATAATCAAGAGGGAGGCTGATATATTTAGAAAATATGCCTAAACATGATGTGTGAGCACCGCGTACACAAATGCTGGTAATAATACAATGAAGTAATGAGGTCGAGGAGAAGGCAGTGAGTGGGAATGGGGAGGAAACGAGAAGAACGGGGCAGAATGGGGAAAGGTGGTAGGAAAAAGGGAGAAGGGAAGAATACTGAAGGGGAAGGGAGAGAACGGGGAGAGAGAGGAAGATGGGAAAATGGTCAAAGGGGAAGAGAAAGGCCAGGAGAAGGCAAGCAGAGGAAGACAAGAGTGAAAAAGAAGCATGAGGAAAGAAGCACTTATGACAAACTTCCCATTACGCTTCGCCACTACTTCCTAGCTTGCCCCAAATATTGAACTTTTCTGGGCCTCACTTCTTCACATGTAAAATGAAGATAATTTAGAGTGGTTGTGCAGATTAAGAGTTAATCCACGAAAAGCACTTAGAAACTGCCTAGCACACAGTAAGCACGATTTTAAGCTCTTCAGCTAAAATACAAGTTATTACTAGAGAAGCCAAGTAACATGCCTGAGGTTACAAGGCTAATAAAAGCTAGAGCCAAAATTCAAACCCAGGGAGCCTAATCTTTGTTCTTGGACAGCTAAGTCTACAGCCTTCCACATCTGCACATTTATGAAATGGAGCCAGACTTCGTTATGGAGAAAGTTCCCTACAACCACATGACTCCCTTGAAGATTTTAGTAATCAGTGTTAATTTGGTCAACTGTTTATTTTAGAAACGTATCAGTGAAGCAGAAGAGGACAATTTGTGCTGCTCGCTATAAAGTAAAGATGGGATTTGATTAAAGGCATAGGTTAGGAGGAGAATGTCTGAGAACACTGCTGAAAAACAGTATGGCTATAGATACGAGGCAAAAAAATGGTACTCTGTCTAAAGAAGGAGGAATTAACCATTCAAAGATGTGAACTAACATTCTCTGCAAAGCTGTACAACTTAAATAAGGGGAAGGGGGCAAAAAAGAGGGTCATCGAAAATATAATAAGGAAAAATGACTATGTATATAGAAACAATTAGTTCAACTGTCTTCATAAATGTATCTCTAAATGTAATAAAGGTGTCAAAAGTTATTTAAATATTTGTATATTTTGGATTAAAGGGACGTTCTGAGAAAAAACACACAATGACAAATCCTGTTGTGTTATATAAAAATGTTACAATGTGCTTATAAAAAAAGTATAAAGTCAAAATATAATATTTTTATATATGCAGAATATATAATGCATAAAGACTGCTATCCCTAATAAATGCATAAAGACTGCTATCCCTAATATACAAATAGTACTCCAAAGTGGTCAAGGAAATAAATCCAACAGAAAAAATTGTCAAAGGCTACTCACACCACACAAGGCAAAGTCACACAAGAAATATAAAAGGCACTTAAGTACATGAAAATATGGTAGGTAACTAATTACTTGTCAAGGAAATAAATATTAAAGCAATAGTAGGATACTGACTGCCACAAGAACTTGACGAAAATTAAGGGTAAGTATTGCTAGCCTGAAGAAAGGCAAGCACACTCTCAGACCACTGGGATCATGAATGGAATACAGCTTACAGTAATCCCACTTGAGAATCTATGCTACAAAGGATAGTACATAGGATATCTGTACAATAACAACAAGAAGAAAAAGCTAAATATTTAATAATACAGGGAGGCTTAAATATAATGTCCACTATAGGGAAATAGGCAGCTTTAAGAAGAGTTGACTTCATCATAGACCTGAAAACTGTCCCACAGTCAGTGTCTATTCCATGTTAAGTGAAAAAAAGCAAATTCTAAAAAACATATATGCTCTTACCTTGTTTGAGATTTTAAAAAATGTTCTTACATACAAGCTACACATAATTACTGTATACAACTTAATACATTTAGAGATAAGGACAGACACACCCATAAAGTTATGACCACAGTCTACATCATAAACACACACATCACCTCCAAAATGTCCTGATTAATTTTTATCAGAACAGTTAATATAAGATCATCAGCATTTCATAGCTTTCAGTGTACTAGTCTTTCACTTGCTAGGTTAAGTTTATTCCCAAGTATTTTACTCTTTTTTGACGATTTTGTAAGTGGAATGATTTTCTTCGTTTTCTTTTCAGAGACTTTGTTGTTTTTGTGTAGAAATGCAGCTGATTTTTGTGTATTGATTTTGTATACTGTAATTTTGCTGAATTCATTTATTTGTTCCAACAGGTTTTTTTTTGTTTTTATTGTGTGTGTAATCATTAGGGTTTTAGAGATATAAGATCATGCCATCTGCACACAGAGCTAATTTTACTACTTCCTCTATGACTTGGAAGCCTTTAATTTCTTTTTCTTGCATAATTGCTCTGGCTAGGGTATCTAGTAGTATGTTGAATACTAGTGATGAGAGTGAGAATCCTTGTCTTTTTCCAGATATTAGAGGAAAACTTTTCAGTTTTTCACCACTGAGAATGATGTCAGCTGTTGGCTTTCCATATATGGGCTTTATCCTGTTGAGGTAATTTGAGTTTTTAATCACAAAAGGGTATTGAATTTTGTCAAATGCTTTCTATGCATCTATTGAGATGATAATGTGACTTTTATCCTTCACTCTGTTACTATGGTGTGTCATGTTGATGATATGTTAAATGCCACTTGGTCATGGTGTCTGACTCTTCTAATGTGCTCTTGAATTTGCCTTGCTATTTCGTTTAGGATTTTTGCATACATGTTCATGAGGGATACTGTTTCGTAGTTTTCAGATCTCTGGCTTTATATCAGAGTAATGCTGGCTTGATTTTAAAAACAATGGAAGTATTCCTTCTATTTTCTGGGAGATATTGAGATGGATTGGATTAATTTTTCCTTGAAAACTTAGAAAAATTAATCTGTGATACCATCTGTTCTGGCCTTTTCCTGTTAAATTTTTTTTTTAAAGATTTTATTTATTTATTTGACAGACAGAGATCACAAGTAGGCAGAGAGGCAGGCAGAGAGAGAAGAGGAGGAAGCAGGCTGATGTGGGGCTCAATCCCAGGACCCTGGGATCATGACCTGAGCCCAAAGCAGAGGCTTTAACCCACTGAGCCACCCAGGGGCCCCTAGATTGTTTTTTATTACTGATTCAATCTTAGTTGTTATTGATCTGTCCAGGCTTTCTATTTTTCTTTTTTTTTTTTATTTTACGATTTTGTTTATTTGACAGAGAGAGGCAGGGAGAGGGAGAAGGTGGCTCCTGCTGAACAAAAAGCCAGACTTGTGGCTTAATCCCAAGACTTTGGGATCGTGACCTGAGCCGAAGACAGATGCTTAACCCACTGAGCCACCCAGGCATCCCAAGGCCTTCTGTTTCTCCTTGACTCAATCCTGGTATGCTTTATTGTATGTTTCAAGGAATGTATTTATTTCCCTTCGGTTGTCCAATTTGTTGGCACATAATTGTTCATAATAGTGGTTATGATCTTTTTTATTTCTTTTTTATTTCTGTGGCACTTGTTATAATGTCTCCTTTGTTTATGATTTTATTTGACTCTTCTTTCTTTTTTTTACTGGTTAGTCTGGGTAAGAATTTTCAATTTGGTTTATCTTTTCAAAAAACCAACTCTTATTTTCATTGATTTTTCTATCTTTTACTGTTTCTTCTTCTCTGCGCTAATGTTTATTTCCTTCCTTCTATTAACTTTGGGTTAAATTTGTTTGTTTTCTAGTTCTCTGAAGTGTAATGTTAGGTTGTTTGAGATTTTTTTTTTAAAGATTTTATTTATTTGACAGAGAGATCACAAGTAGGCAGAGAGGCAGGCAGAGAGAGGGGGCAAGCAGGCTCCCCACTGAGCAGAGAGCCTGATGTGGGGCTCGATCCCAGGACCCTGAGAACATGACCTGAGCCGAAGGCAGAGGCTTAACACACTAAGCCACCCAGGCACCCCGAGATCTTTTTTTAAATATAGATGTTTATTACAATTAACTTCTCTTTTAATATAGATTTTGGTGCATCCCATAAGTTTTGGTATTAACAGTTATTTTAAAACAATAAAATGAAAACAAATAAAAATCCCTGTAAACATATTCAAACATTTTTTGTATAAGTGCAAAGGAAATAATGTTAGTGAATGGATGAAGCTGTTGACGCTGATTATCTCAGAGGATGGGATTTTTTTTTTTTAAGATTTTAATAAAATAAAAGACAAACTAAAAGTGCCAAGTAAAACACCAGAGAAAACAAAACTGACCAAAAAAATAATAAAGGAAATACAAATAAAATCTCCATCACATGGTTAAAATAAAAATTAAGGACACAGTGAGGAAAGAGAAACAATAAGAGGGAAAACATAAAATTTTGCAAAAAAAAAAAAAATTGAATTAGAGAAAAAGAAAAAAAAAGGTACAAAAAAGATAAAGATCTGAGGTCTCTTAACGTAGATGAAGACTTCTAGGAAATATATTTTTGAATATTTCCTATATGCCAGTCTGTATTTCATTCATGCATTTTACATTTATTAATTAGTAAAATTTTATTTAATTTTCACAACTGTTCCTAAAGATTTTTCTCATCCTAATTTTATGGTAGAAAGCCAAGTCTGAGAGATATGAAGTAACATATACAGATTTCACACAGATTCAAAAATGTTCTCCCCTCCCTCTCTTCTTCCTCCCTCCTTTCTGAACTGAAGATAATCTTGCCTGGTATAGAGAAATTTTCTTGCTATACTTCCCTCACAAGATGCAATTCGACTTCTTCCAAAATCTTGGCCCTTATTTGAAATATTGCCCTACTTGTATGTCCAACCAAGGCTGCATGGTAATCAAAGAACAGTGTGAGTGCAGTGCAAAGTTACTCCACACTGTAAGGTATCAATCCCTAGGTAAGCTCTACTTATACTTTTACAGTTTGCGATTTCTTTTAATGAAAAGAGAAGTGGTAAGGAGAGGCACAATTACAAAATCATGTGAGCTTGCCAAAAGCATATTTCATTCTAGGCAGTGAGCAAACAAGACAATATTTAATTCTGTGACTGAGAGTTCTAACTCAATAACAGCAGTGCAAATTCTGTGGGTAAGAAATTAAAATACATGGACTGCTCTTTCTGTCTATGCTATGGGAATTGACCTATAACCACTGTAACCAGTTAAAAAACCAGACAAAATATGTGAAACAATGGTATCCAGACAGCACAAAATAGGCAGCTCAGGACAGTGCTTGGTGAAACAAGTGAGGTGAGCCTGATTATTGCCTCAGCTTTCTTCCTAGAGCCAGTTTCTAGCGAGGGAAACTCAGAGACCTTGTGGTCTCAAATGAGGGCACCAATTTTAAGGGAAGATGAAAAGCCAGGAAATATATGGGGCGCCTGGGTGGCTCAGTTGGCTAAGCGGCTGCCTTCAGCTCAGGTCATGATCCCAGGGTTCTGGGATCGAGCCCCACATCGGGCTCCCTGCTCAGCGGAGAGTCTGCTTCTCCCTCTCCCTCTGTTGCTCTGCCTACTTGTACTCTATCTCTCTGTCAAATAAATAAATAAAATCTTCAAAAAAAAAAAAATCTAGGAAATATAGTATAGAGTACTTGAGAAAATAAAACTACAGAGAGAAAGAGAGGTCTAGAAAGCTCTAGAAAGAGTTCCTTGAGTGTTTGGACACGTTACTCTTCTATACACAAATGAGAAGTCCAGGGTTGGGGGAGGACCACCAGAAAGCAATGGTCACAAAATTCCTAAAAATAAAATATGGCTGGGTAGAACCCATGTAGAATCCACATTCCTGTCCTCAAGATTACAGAGACAATAATAAACAGGTCACTAAATAGAGCCTCACATTAAAAGCAAGACTAAATTAGTTCCAGAATAAAAGTTGCACTGGACCTATTACAACCAAGTTTTACATAGTTTCAAGAGTAGTTTCAAAGTTTCAAGCTCACCCACCATAAGTTATTCAACCATGTCTCAGAATGAAAATCAACACTGTTAAAGGAATATAACAAAAATCTGGTAACAACTTCAAATTAAAAATGTATTGCATCCATTCAAAAACTATCAGGCAGGCAAAGAAAAAAACCATAACCAGACACAGAAAAGACAAAGAGGCTGGTACTAGCAGACATGGTCATTAAAACAACTATTACAAACATGTTCCATACACTCAAGAAGTTAAAAGCAAACATGAACAAAGAAGCGAAAAATAGAAGTAATACAATAACTATTAGAAATAAAAAATACATTATCAGAAATGAAAAATACACTGGAGAATTAATAGCAGATTAGCCACACAAAGCATCAAACATACCATCAAAGGTATAGCCAATAATCCAATGGTGGACATAAAATGGAACAATTTTTTAAAAAGTACAAAAGAAGGAAAGGGGGAACAACTTTGTGGCTTAGTCAGTTGGACATCTGACTCTTGATCTCTGCTCAGGTCCTGATCTCAGGGTCATGAGTCGAAAGCCCCACATCTTAAGATCTTTCAATCACAAAATGATTGGCTGATCATTTTGTGATTGAAAGATCTTAAATAGAAAAGGAAAAGGAAGAAAAAAGAATGGGAAAAGTAGCAAAATACTAGATTTAAATGTAATCATACTGATAAATACATTAAACGTACATGGGCCAAATGCTCCAACTCAAAGACCTAGATCTAACATTAAATGAAAAAGACATGCTGTCTATAAAAAAAACTACAGATATAGATGCATTTAAGCTAAAAGCATGGCAAAAAATATACCATGGAAATACTCATAAAAAAAGCAGAGTGGTTATATTATTATAAGACAAGGTGGACATCAGAACAAGGAATACTGGTAAAGATAAAGAAGGGGCAATTTCATAATATAAAATGGTAATTTAATCAAAACAATTTGCCAATCTGTATACAATAAAAGACCCCCAGGATACTCAAAGATGGAAAAAAATCCATTACAATTTTCAAAAATCCTTTTAGAAATTGATAAAACAAGTAATTCAAAAGAACAGAATATACTCCTATTTTATTCTTTTGATGCTATTATGTCATTGTTTTCTTAATTTTATCTTTAAATTGTTCACTCCAAATATATAAATATACAATTGGTTATACATTGATCTTGTTTCCTGCAACTTTCAAACTTTTTATTCGTTTTAATTATTTTTAGTAGTATACTTGGGATTTTCTATATAAATAGGATCATATTATCTACAAATAGAGATAGCTTTACCTCTTTTGTTATTCAGATGTCTTTCTTTTTCTAGTCTAACTGCCATTCCAGAAACTACAGAACAATGATGCACAGAAGTACAAAAGCAGATTATCCTTTCCATATTCTTAATCTTAGAGGGTAACCATCCAGTCTTTCACTGTTAAATATGATGTTAATTCTGGTTTTTTTGTAAACGTCCTTTGTTAGCTTGAATAAATTCCCATCTTGGGGCACCTGGGTGGCTCAGTGGGTTAAAGCCTCTGCCTTCGGCTCAGGTCATGATCCCAGAGTCCTGGGATTGAGCCCCACATCGGGCTCTTTGCTCTGCATGGGGCCTGCTTCCTCCTCTCTCTCTGCCTGCCTCTCTGACTATTTGTGATCTCTGTCTGTCAAATAAATAAATAAAATCTTTAAAAAAAAAAAAAAAGAAATTCCCATCTACTACTAGTTTGTTGAGTATTTCATCATGAAATGTGTTGGATTTTGTCAAAAATACATTTTGTGTCTCTTGAGAACATCCTATGATTTTTGTTTTTTATTCTACTGAAATGATGTATTATATTAATTGACTTTCAGAAGTTGAACCACCTTTTTATTCCTCAGACAAATCACACTTGGTCATGGTGGATAATCCTTTCTATACATTGTTGGACTCAGTTTCCTAGTATTTTGTCGAGGATTTCTGCATCCATATTAAAAAATATATATATGGGTCTATCATTTTCTTGTATTCTCATTGATCTAGTTCTGGTGTCAGGGGAACACTGAGCCTTAGAAAATTAGTTAGGAAGCATTCCTTCTTCTACTTTTTCCAAAGACTTTGAAGAACTGGCATTAATTATTCTTTGAATGTTTTGGTAGAAATCAATGGTGCAGCCATCTGGACGTGGGCTTTCCTTGGAAGTAGTTTGTTTTTTTCAAATTACTAATTCAATCCCCCCATTGCCATGAGGTCTACTCAGATTGCCTAGTTCTTCTTAGTTTCATTATTTTGTGTCTTTCTAGCAATCTGTCCCAAAGAAGTATTAAACTTTTTCTGCACTTTTTTGGAAACCTGACATTGTAAGGCAACAGTGCCTATCAACAGATTTAATTCATCAGCAAATTCAATACAGACTGTATCAGAATTTGTTGACTTTTTGTAGAAACTGACAAACTGATTTTAAAATTTTTTAAAAAGATTTTATTTATTTATTTGACAGAGAAAGACACAGCAAGAGAGGGAACACAAGCAGGGGCAGTGGGAGAAGGAGAAGCAGGCTTCCCATGGAGCAGGAAGCCCGATGCAGGGCTCGATCCTAGGACCCTGGGATCATGACCTGGGCCGAAGGTAGACACTTAACGACTGAGCCACCTTGGTGCCCCATGATTTTAATCTAATATTTTATTTATTTTAGAGAGAGAGTAAGAGAGAGAATGAGAAGGGGGAGGGGCAGCAGAGGAAGAAGCAGACTCCCCACTAAGCAGGGAGCATGATGTGGGACTCGATCCCAGGACCCTAGGATCATGACTGGAGCGAAGGGGAGATGCTTAACACACTGAACCACACAGGCGCCCTGACAAAACGATTTTAAAATTCATATGGAATTAATTGTAAGGAACCCAAAATAGGCGAAAAAATAAGGAAGAACAAGGTAGGGGGACTCTTACTTCTCAACTTCAGAACTTAACTAAAAGCATGGTAATAATCAAGATGGTGTGGTAATGACACCAGACTAGACATACAGATCAATGGAACAGAAATCATAATGTACCGAAGAAACTCATACATCTATGGTCCACATTGATTGTTGACAAGGGTACCAAGACCATTCAGTAGGGCAAGAACAGTGGTCTCAAGCAAACACCCATCAACACATGGCGGGAGTAACTGGATAGCTATACACAGAAGAATCAGATTAACCCTTTACTTTACACTACACACACAAAAATGAAAATGGTTGAAAGACCTAAATGTAAGAGCTAAAACCATAAAACTTTTGAAGAAAACACAGAGGTAAAACCTCATGATTTCAGATTTGGCAAAGAATCTTACATACAACACCAGAATCATGAGCTACAAAAGAGTTAAACCAGACTTCATCAGAATTTAAAATTTTTGTGATTTGAAAGATACTATCAAGAAAGTAATGAAACAGCCTGAAAAGTGGGAGAAAATATTCTTTAATTCATAACTTTTGACTTCATATCTTAATTTCCAAGAATCTGCTTTAAGTGCAAAGAACTCAAAGTTTCACTTATAAAACTTGTCTAAGTTTTATTTATCAATGTTATAAAAAATTATGAACATACATTTCTGATATATGAAGACTGAAAGAATGTAACATAATTTTTATTTAATGACATGATGTGTTCATAATGCAATGTTAAAAAAACAGGTGCGATGTAAAATAATGTATGCACAAAATCCCTATTTTATTACATGTGCACACATACACGCAGCAAGAGAGAAACATGCTTACAAAAATATGAAATTGAAAAAGATATGTAAAAATATCAATACTGAGAGCCTAGGTGATTTCAAGTTATTTTTATTTTTTCTTTTTATTTTCCTGTATTCCCTAAGTTCATTATGATGAACTTGTTATTACTTGTATAAGTAGAAAGGTGGGTAAGGGTAGGGAACATGCACCTTTAAGAGAAAGGAAAATACAGGAGTGCCTGGATAGCTCAGCCAGCTAAGCACCTGACATGATTTCAGCCTATGTCATGACATAGGTAGGGGTCATGAGATTGGGCCTTAAGATTCTCTCTCCCTCTCCCTCTGTCTCTTCCCCACTCACATGCACACTCTGTCTCAAAAAGAAAAGAAAAAAGAAAAAAAGAGGAACATATAAAGTTAAGTCAATAATCAAAAGGTAAATACTAAATAGTACAGATTTGGTTCCTTTTAGTGAACTGATTTTTTCTATTGCTATTATTTGTAATTATGATTTCATTAAAATTATCTGTACATGGTTTTAAAATTAAACAAATGAGTACAGTTTGGTTCAGACTTTTGCTATAGGTGATTTGGCTAAAATTGTTGGTTTTGTTAACCTTTGCCACCTATATCCTAACTCAACTCCATCATATTAAAGCATCAGAATGCATCAGTGCTATTCATGACCATCAGCCATTTCTCCCCACCAAATCAGAAGGACATGTCAGTGAACAGCTGCCACATGGAGGAAATTCACAATGAAAGCCCTATTACTTACAAGAATCGTTAAGACCCCACTCCTATGCAAAAATGTTCTTTTCAATGACTGATATAATGGTAAGATGACAGAAACTACAGTTGTTTTTCTTGCTCCTAACACATCGAACTGCTCTCTAGTTACTAATAACCCACTAATGTACAGCCTAGCAAGAAAAAATTGAATACACACTAGAGGCCGCTAGTGATAAATAAGTGAATTTTGCATGAAGTAAAAAAACGTGATGAGAGCAGTAGAAAGCTTGTAGCTTCAGCTGCCTCTTTAAGTACTATGCTTCAAGTCACAAGACATTTTTCCCATCTACAAACTTCTAATTTTTTTAGTATGAACTAAATCTGGGCAAATTGCCTCTTGAAAAGAAAAATCAAGGGAATTTTGTAGTGATCTGTATTACTGTATTCTTAAAGCAAGGCTATGCTTTTAAACAATGAAACCTTTTTACATAGTACAAATTAGAAAAAAAATATTCTAATTGTCACAAAGATTCAGATCAAGTTAAGACCTTGTTGTGTGTTGTAGATTTGTCTTGGTGATAGTTCACTGAGAGGAAGATACTGTAAAAGAAAAAGAGATCTAAAAAATATCAGAAGCCTCGCAGAAAAATCATGAATCTTAAGAGTGGGATTTTAAGGAGTATACTTAGAAAAATATAGATAACATGAACTCAGAGAAAAATGGAATATGATTAAAAGCAAGCTTTTCTAAAACTAAGAAAGTGTACATTCTACCTTCTTTCTTTCCCTATTTTTTTTTGAGAGCGCTGGTACCTGCAAGTGGGGTGGGGTGGGGTGGGAGTGGGGGCAGGAGCAGAGGGAGAGGGAGAATCCCACGCAAACTCCACGCTCAGTGTAGAGCCCCACATGGGGCTTCATCTCATGACCCTGAGATCATGACCTGAGCTGAAATCAGGAGTCAGACGCTTAACCGGCTGAGCCGCCCAGGTGCCCCACTATACCCTTTTCCAAAAATTTGTGAGGAATGTTATTAAATTTCCTAGAATACATGAGACGTATTTTTGTCACTTATACATATGATAGTTTAGTAAACATGACTTCCTTTTCACCATCATTAAGAGAATGAAGGTGAAAAAAACTCTTTTAGCTAGGAGCATTTTTAGATCACGGTACGTTTTAAGTTAGAGAGGTGCCTATGGCAGGGAAGTGTGAAGATTACTGAAGACCGTTAGCTGATCCAGGGACAAGGTGGGGAGGCACTGGCAGCCAGAGAGGTGTTCTGGGCACTTGTGAAGATTTTGTTTGTAATTGTATCTGCATTTGGCTGTCCCTACCCATGAAGCTAACATGGTGTGAATCTTGATGGCAGGCACAGACCAATCCAGAAACAAACAAGAGCCACGTATTTACTCAGGCCATCCCTACAAGGAAGGGCAAAGGCAGATTTTCCCTTAACCACCTCAGCTTGGTCAGTCATGTACTCTTACACAAGAAAAGACAAGCCACTGGGAATTCATCAGCAGCACCCAGTGGCCAGCTCACAGAGGGTGGAGTGCAAGCCCTAGCTTGTTCTTAGAACACAAAGGTACTGTAGATTTGCTTGCCAGCTTCTGGCATATTTCTTCCTAAGCCCAACTTTCCAGTCTTCCCAATTATGAACTTAATTATAATATTTTAATTGATTTTGTTGTTGATTTTGTTTAATTGATTTTTAATTGATTTTCTTTTCTTTACAACCAGGAACCCCCACTGATAGATAGATAGATACATACATACATACATACATACATACATAAAATAAGAAGTTCCTAACAATGTTAACAGGAGAGCCTTTGATATTCTCTGATTCTGCTCTTAAATAAAAGTAACTAAGAATTACTTTACTGGGTCAAAAATATGCTTTCATAGTTAAACTACGAAAGTAGAATACATTAAATTTTTATGGAAGAGCATATCTGATCATTCTAACTATTAAGCATATAGTGACCTACTTACTGGGGATGAGAGCGTGAAAAAGCTAGAGACAGTGCAATGTCACTGGGTGACAGGCTGGCAGGAACATGCAAAGAGGTGATTCCAACGTGTTGTGATCAATGTTAAAGTAAACAGTGAGTAGGAAAACATTCCAGAAGGGCACTGACATAACCTGTTAAAGCAAGAGATTTAGCCACCAAATACCCTCACTTAGTTCATTCAGGATTTGTCATCTATTGGCCTGTGAGGAAATTATTATTATTTTCAGGGAAAACTATCTAAAAGGAGTAATACTGCTCAATTAAAAATATTTTCAATTTTTGTCAAATCTGGTCCCATGGACTAGAGTTATTTCCCAAGGTAAATAAGACAAGAACAAGGAATTTTGTTTAATTAAGTAAAAACACTGATAGACAATTTCAACATAATGTGGGACGATAGTCAAGGATTGCTTAGAGAATTTTAACCTAAGCCTGACTTAGGTCTACAGAAACTGGTAGTTACCAGCAAAGACTTCTGGGGAAACACAACTCATGAGCAGAGTTTTGAAGGGATTTTAATACTTGGAAGAAAGCAGAAGAAAGAGGGATGTTCTAAACGAATTTTAAAAGAGGGTTGTTTGTTTTTTTAGAATAGGGTTTTTATGTTAATCAGATACAGTGTTCTGTAAAAAGGTACCTCTGTGTGATGTTAAAACTAACTCCTTGGCATTTCAATGGGCATGCCAATGGTTTTTAAAATAATTAACCGAGTAGGAAACCAATATTTAGAGGACACCAATATTTTAAATAATCATTGCTGAAGAGCACTAGTGCCTAAACAACACTCCCACCATGGCCCCTCCTGCCTTATGTAGCACAGCCCAGGTGTCAGGCACCCGTGCATGGTACCCAGCACAGATGCACATAACCAGACATCCAAAGCCAAAATCAGAGCTCATAGATCTAAATCCTGTGGGATAAACACCTTCTTCCCACAGTCCGAGCAAAGCACAGCAGATGTCATTCAAGAGAAACGCTAAGTACAGTTTCTAAATCCTACAATTTGGAGAGCAAGTCAACATTTCAAATATTCATGACATTATTATTATAGTTCCTATCAACCTGGGCATTTACAGACTAGTGTCTCCTTGCTCATCATTTAAGTTCCCTCCCTCTGACTTTCTGAGAAGCTCTCTTCTACTGCCTAGATCATATAATATCCAGACATAAGCATATTAGACATAGTATATGCACGTACACTTTCAAATATGTGTGCATATATATATATTTTTTTTACACATAATGATTTTTTTCTCAGAGTAGTAAAATGTTTCCTGTTGTATTTTAAGTAGCCTTTCTGAGACTCTTCAGCATATTCTTGAATTCCCCGGCTAGAGGCAAAATTGAAGTCTTCAAGGAATATAGTCTCAAACACCTCTCAGATCTCTTACCCAGAACTGTAAGCGAAAAGTCCAGAGCTTATCTTGTTTTAAGTGCCACTTGGATATATTCTCACAAAATTTATTAACTAGTCCTTGCTTTAACTGAATTCCAGCTGTCACTTTTCTGACCCCTATTAATAGGAAGGCTATGGCTGGCTCAGGTGCAGTCCCACCATCAACTCAAGATTCATGTCTTATAATGATGTGCCAACAATTAATGCGTGCTGTCTTGTTGTTGGAGTTATTCTGATTACTATTGATCTGATAACACAAAACCAAAATTTTAATGAGAAAACTCCACAGAAGTACCTAGTGTATGTGTGCAAGCATGGGTGTATGTGACACACCTTAACTGAGTATGTACAGACAGGGGCCATTCTACAACTCTCTAATAAACAATATATGTATATACAATATTATGTGACTATTCTCAATTATTACTAACTCAGCCATCTAATAATATATTGAAAATTAGCCAAAAACTTGGAAAACATGAGCTCCTAAATTGCAATAACTGCTAAAACTATTCAAGTTTATTTCTTTTCATAAAGCAAAATTTAAAGAGCCGTGTGTTACTTAAAACTTTTGACAGATGATCCAGGTTTCTCTGAAAAATCATCTGAGGGTAATTTATTTCTGAAGACTCCATCCACAGTGCAGGAAAGGAAAAGGGTTTTGTCAGGAACATACTTTATGAAATAGAATAGCCATAAAGAACAATGCCTTTGATTAAATTTAGTTGTAAACTGACTTCCTGCAGCTGCTTAAAATGATTTCCCTCTGAAAATTTATTCTGACTTCATGCATGATCTGATAAACATAGCATCTCTGCATACACATTCTGCCCCCAACTCCCCGAAATGATTCAGAGCTATGCATGGGTAACTTTGAGATCTCTGATTTATAGCATTTGATAACCAACAGACTAAAATATATTACAAAACTAATTCAATCAACAATTCAAGATAAATATGCCCTCACAGTTGATTGTGTAGGGCTCTTTAATAACAAGACTCTTCTTACAAATTTTCTTTTAAATGTGCTAATCATTTTTACCTTCCATCATTTTGATTCAAAGACCCAATAATGTTGACATGCTTACAGAGCCTCGTAATTTGATTGCATAAATACTTTTTAATAGAAACTTGTTGAAGCAAGTGACTAAAATTCTTAAGGCTAGGCTTAGAAGAAATCAAGGTAAACCAATGATCTTTAGATTTCCTCAAGCAAGTACACACTTGTTTCCTTCCTATATACATTCAAGCATACTGAAAGCATATTTTTTTTAAACTATGCCATGAAATGCATGAACATTAGTTAAAATAAATCCCAATCACACTGAGAAAATAAGTCATAGGGTGACTGAAATCAATTGTCATATATATTAGAAGTTATTAAGATCACAATATCTGCTCAGACACCAATTTATTACATAACAATATTATATTTATTTGTCTTATTCCATAAAAAATGAACAGTACTGAGCAAGCTTTTGCAAGATTTTCACTAAGATACAGTAGAATATAAACATTATATATGAATGTCTTCTACTATTTATCTCACTTCGAGGGTGTAAGTGACAACTTTGAAAATTATGTTTGGCTCTGACTAAACGAACAAACATTCCTCCCAAAGAATCACTTGACAAAAGTGGTAACAGATTCCAACTGAAAGGATGATTCTTAAGAATCAGGTCTATCAACCACATTCAATGAACAAACAAGACTGTGGTGTACCCACATAACAGAACACCACTCAGCACTGAAAAAGGACAAACTACTTGCAGATACAATCACAGGGCTCAATCTCAGAAGCATTTGGTAAGTGAAAAAAGTCACATACATAAGACAACAAGCTGAATGACTCCATTTATAGGACATTATAGAAGGTTTCAGGAGCCCAGGTATAGGAGTTGGGGACTGATGCCAAAGGATAGGAAGGAACTTTTCAGGAAGATGGACATGCTCTATTCTTGACTACTGGTGAATATACCTGTATACTACTACAAAACTTATTGAATTGAATGCTTAAATGGATGAATTTTATCATATAAAATTATACCTGAACAAAGATGATCAAAACCAAAAAAGAACCAGAGAAGCTAAATGCTATATTCCTTCATTCCAATGCTTACAACTTTTCTGGGAAGTAGTACAATTACCACTGCAAAGTATTAACTATGAGTGAATATTTAGAGCTATTGTCCAAAACTAGCTCATACACATACTCAACTATCCAGTAATTCATCATATCGTAGCTTTGAAGGGCCACCCTCTACCCTCTTGGCTTATCCCACTCTTGTGTAACCAGCCCAAGTAATACATTTCTTCTTCATAAAAATCTTCACGATTCCTCTGAATACTGCAGAAGATCCTGATCTTTCCCTGAAATGCCACAGGTGGAAAAATCACAGCCCAAGAAAGTGAAATTACTTGCCAAAGTCTCATACTAATGAAGTTGCAGAATCAGATTTTGGATCCTGACCTAACTGAAAAATTCGTGCATGCCTTCTCACTACACAGTTCCCAACTTGGAAATCCTACTATCTGTAACAGCTAGAATCCCACATTATTCAGTTATTTAAATCATAGTCTGAAGTTGGCTTAAGCTAGGGCACAGTGAGCTTTAGAGCCACAGCAGTCAGGCTGATTCCCACTGGATCACTCTGAAAAGCAGTATTGACCTACTCATAAGAAAGCTGCAAGAATGTATAAAGTTAGGAATTCTGAAATCCAAACTGTGAAAAAATAAATGGTCTGACTGGAATAAGAAATTGGGAATGAATCCTTACTTTTTCTTCTCTTTTCTTTTTTTTTTTTTTTAAGATTTTATTTATCTGTCAGAGAGAGAGAGAGAGAAAGAGAGAGCGAGCGAGCGCACAAGCGGGGGAGTGGCATGGAAAGGAGGCAGAAGGAGAAGCAGGCTTCCCACTGAGCAAGGAGCCAGACCTGAGACTCCAGCCCAGGATGCTGGGATCATGACCTGAGCTGAGCCACCCAGGCATCCCTGAATCCTTCTTTTCTATTTGAGCACAAGTTCCCCCTCATCCCACCTCATTAATACCTCTTTACATGAATGGTCATCTGTGTGATTTCAGGGAGTTTTTACTGGATGCTAATCTTTTTTTTTTTTTAATTATGCTAGTCACCATTCAGTACATCATTGGTTTTTTTTTCTTTCCATCATTAGTTTTTGATGTACTGTTCCATGATTCATTATTTGTGTATAACACCCAGTGCTCCATGCAATACCGGCCCTCCTTAATGCCCATCATTGGGCTAACCCATCCCCCCACCTCCTCCCCCTTAAAACCCTCAATTTTCCCCCCAGAGTCCATAGTCGCTCGTGGTTCATCTCTCCCTCTGATTTCCCCCCTTCATTTTTCCCTTCCTTCTCCCTAATGTCCTCCATGCTACTCCTTATATTCCATAAATAGGTGAAACCATATGATAATTAACTTTTTCTGCCTGACATATTTCACTTAGCATAATCTCCTCTAGTTCCATCTATGTTAATGCAAAAGTTGGGTATGTATCCTTTCTGATGGCTGAGTAATATTCCATTGTACGTATGGGCCACATCTTCTTTATCCATTCATCTGTTGAAGGGCATCTCAGCTCTTCCTAAGGTTTGGCTATTGTGGACATTGCTGCTATGAACACTGGGGTGCACATGGCCCTTCTTTTCATTACATCTGCATCTTTAGGGTAAATAACCAGTAGTGCAATTGCTGGGTCACAGGGTAGCTCTATTTTTAACTTTTTTTTTTTTTTCAATTTTTACTTTTTAAGGAACCTCCATACTGTTTTACAAAGGGGCTGTACCACCTTGCAGCCCACCAACAGTGTAAGAGGGTTCCCCTTTCTCCACAACCTCTGCAACATTTGTTGTTTCTTACCTTGTCAATTTTGGCCATTCTAACTGGTGTAAAGTAGTATCTCAGTGTGGTTTTGATTTGAAGCTCCCTGATGCCTAATGATATTGAACATTTTTTCATGTGTGTTAGCCATTTGTATGTCTTTTTTGGAGAAGTGTCTGTTCATGTCTTCTGCCCATTTTTTCACTTGATGATTTGGTTTTTGGGTGTTGAGTTTGAGAAGTTCTTTACAGATCTTGGATATCATCAGCCATTTATCTGTAGTGTCATTTACAAATATCTTGTCCCACTCTGTGGGTCGCCTCTTTGTTTTGTTCACTGTTTCCTTTGCTGTGCAGAAGCTTTTGATCTTGATGAAGCCCCAAAAGTTCATTTTCGCTTTTGTTTCTCTTGCCTTTGGAGATGGGTCTTGAAAGAAGTTGCTGTGGCCGATATCAAAGAGGTCACTGCCTACGTTCTCCTCTAGGATGCTAATCTTTTAAATTCAACAGAAAGCAGCTCTTAAACATCTGAGCTAATTTAATGTTTACATGATCGTCTGCGGGACTTTCCCATTCAGATCTGTACTCAACTATTCTGAGAAAATGAACCAAAACACAACACCCTTCCCCATTTCAAGTCCCTATACACTAATGACACCAAATTCAGTTATTTCTCAGATGAGTTTCAAAGTCTCTGCATCCTTTAAAATCACAAAAACACTCACAAGCAGCACTGATATTCATGTTACGCTCAAAATACCAATGAATTCAAAGGCAAGACTCTCCATTTCTGATAAAAGACTCACTGAGATAGTAATGAGGACACAGTGTAAATATAAGACTTTCTGAAAGTAAGTAGGATGAGTTCTATATGTGATTTCAGACAAAATGGGCATGATCTTTCTAGCTATAAGGCATTCTGATTTATACATAATAATAAAATAAGATAAACTACCTGAAGTTGCTTCTGAAGCCCAGGCAGTGAGGAGAGAAGGCATGGGAAAAAAGAGAGGAAACAACTTGGCTAAAATGATAAGTAAAAGACAAACCCTGATGGGAAATGAGTTTAGATTTTATCCAGGAGACAAAGAGAACCTTCCCTTCCCTCCTCCCCGCTAGTTAGCACATGCGTGTGCACATGTACACACACACACACACACACACTCACCCCACTCTGTGACCCTAACCTTTTATACTTCAACAAGATCCTCAGAATCATTTCTAATACCCCAATTCTGGATTAACTGTCCATCCTCTGTGCTTTCCGCTGTCAAAGAACCTATCACACTGGATGAGAATTTTTTCATTATGTGCTTTATAATCTATCCTATTGCATACTAATTTCTTCTTTATTTCTCTTACTCTAAGGTCTTTTTTTTGTGGGCAGGAATCATTTATTTATATAATCACAGTAACATGGTGTGTTAGACATCAAAATGTCTAACCACAGAAGGTATTCAATAAGCTTTTGAATGAATAAAAATGAATGAATGAATGAATAATAAGTTAAATGCCACATTCTTATTTCTGCCACTGGATTATTCTTGGGAGATACAGTCTTATCCCAAAGCTCTTTTTATTTTTTGATCAGTTTACCTCAACTTTCTAATAGAGTAAGGTTTACAAATGTCTACGTTATCATTAAAGGTATTTTTTTAAAAAATGATATCAACTCTTTTTTCCCATACTGTCAGATTACTTTCGTGTGGCATGGGTTTTGTAATTCTTGCTGGTTTCTATACATCTCCTATCTCTTCTACTTGATTCCATCACTTCTTCCTCCTCCTACCATAATTAGCATGACCTTATAAGGACCTATAGCAATGTTTCTTAATCCATTCTGCAGGTTCACAGAGCTATCAATTCCATATCCCCCAAAAAAGTCCATTTAGTCAAAATTCAATATATTGGGGCACCTGGGTGGCTCAGTGGGTTAAAGCCTCTGCCTTCGGCTCAGGTCATGATCCCAGGGTCCTGGGATCGAGCCCCGCATCGGGCTTTCTGCTGAGCAAGGAGCCTGCTTCCTCCTCTCTCTCTGCCTGCCTCTCTGCCTACCTGTGATCTCTGCCTGTCAAATAAATAAATAAAATCTTAAAAAAAAATTCAATATATTATGATTCCATTTTATAAAGGCCAGAGATAGGCAGAATTAATCTAACATGCATTGGGTCAGATAGCAGTGTGCTATGAGGGGAGATGGTGATGGGAGGGAGCATGAGGAGGGCTTCTGCAATGCTGGTAATATTCTATTTATTGATCTCTAAACCATTTATTCATGTGTTCTCCTTTGTGAAAATTCATTGAGCTAGATCATTATAATTTGTGCACTTTTCTATATGTTTTTTTTAATATTCCCTATGGTGGAAAAGATTGGTAATTACTGTCATAGCTGACAACTTTCTACCCCTGGTTAGAAACTAACCAGAGCACAAACTGTTCTCTTAGAATATCTGTGAAAGATGCAGACAGAGGAATCACTAGGTATGAGAGGAGGGTGGTCCAGATGCTTAACTCTCCCATAATCCTTACCATTGACCTGGTACCCACAAATAACAATCTTTCAATAGTCTTTGACGTGGACATCTTACTCTTTGCTGATCTACTAAACTGTCAACAAAATTGTCAATAGAAAAACAAAAGAGGGGCACCTGGGTGGCCCAGTCCATTAAACATCTGCCTTTGGCTCAGGTCATGATCTCACTGGCCTGGGATTGAGCCCCACACTGGGGCTGGGTTCCCTGCTCAGTAGGCAGTCTCCCTCTCTCTCTGCTCCCCCCCCCAACTTGTGCTCTCACTTTCTCTCTCTCTCAAATAAAAAAAATCTTTAAAAGAAGAAGAGGGAAAAAAAAGGTCCTCCACGCCTATCAATGATGGGCAAGAAACAAAATCTGCTCCATAAAATCTCCTAGAAAATCTTATGTGCTTCACTTGTATTTTTTCCTCCCCCTCTGCATCCTGTGATTATTCTGACTACAAGGCTGTGCTTCACCATCCTGGTTCAGACCAATGGTGGGTTTTACCTACTTTCAAGAAGGCAGGAAGCAGATGTTATGAGGTTACCATGGGAGTTTTTAATCACAGACTAGTTCCAAAATATAGATATGCAACTTTGTCAGCATCAGGTTGATGCCGCAGGATTAGGGGTACTGATAACATCTAATACCTCACCACAGTACCCCATATTTCTAAAAAAAAGACACTTGGGGTTAGGAAAACAGTAAATTTGGTTTATGGAAACAGACATGTGGAATCACTACGTACACATCTGAAACGAATATTGTGTGTCAACTGTATCCTTACTGATTTCTGATTCCAGCCTAATATGTAGATTACTAATAGTAATCTGGAATGGAATCAGAAATCAGTGAGGATAGTTCAGACGATTTTAAAAATAATGTTGGAGAAATTGGGTGACCAAATAGATGAGTTCAGATTTTTTATCTTGACTGAAAAAAAGAAGAAGAAGGAAAGAAAAAGAATATGGGAGTACAAAGTATGGAGTCTTCCTAAAACCTCTTCCTCTTTAATCTCAAATTTCTAACCAAAGTGAAGGCACAACTGTCATTGGCAGTGCCCATCCTACATTTTCCCAACTGGGTCTTCAACCTGCCTCAGTATGACATTCAGACTGAGCATACCCCCAAATCAGAACCTGTCAATCCTCAGAGCAAAGGTCATCTGTTTATCCAAAGTGTGAGGATCAAAGTCACTCAAAACCTTATGGGAAGAGAGAACAGAGTAACTGTAATAAAATACTCATTTATTAACAAGTATTTGTTGAGTATTTAATATTCCCACATAATTTTGTAGGCATCAGGGAACTTATACTGACCTGAACAAGAAAAATTAGTCACATTTCCTGTTGTTCCAAAGGGCAGAAACAATAGGTAGACTCAATGCAACTCTTTGCTACTTAGGAAGAAATAACAGAAATTTTTTTTCTTTTTTGTTTCTTTCAACTAACATATGTTCAAATCAACATGTATCATTTTCACAGCACTAAAAAACACTTATGACTTCTTTATTTTAAAAAACAAAACAAAACAAGAAACAGTGGCCTGATAAATAGAGGCCACTTCCAGAGTAGATGTTTATGAAGATGGTATAGAGTACATGGTACAGGATCAGATTTAAAGTCGCTGCTGGTGTCTGCCTCAGCTCTATCCCTCCATAAAGCCCTCTTCCTCCTCTTGCTCCTCTCTTCCTGTCTACATCAGTCTTCCTTCCTTCCATTCCAAATGTCTCCAGTGGGAGATGATTCTCTACACTTTCATCTTTTACTACAAAATTATAAGGTATTACATTGTAGATATGGAAATTAAATAAAAAGGCAAACATGAACAAGCCAAACAATGGTCCACAAATCATACTTGGCTTTTTAAAACTTGTATTTTTTTTCCTTTTTTCATTGTGTGGCTTCTCTGTTAAAAACGCTGCTAATAAGGGGGCACACCTGGGTAGCTGAGTTGTTAAGCATTTGTCTTCGGCTCAGGTCATGATCCCAGCATGCTGATATAGAGCCCGATGTCGGGCGGGCTCCCTGCTCTACGGGATGCCTGCTTCTCCCTCTCCCGCTCCCCCTGCTTGTGTTCCTCTCTCACTTTGCCTCTGTCAAATAAATAAATATGATCTTTTAAAAAAAAATGCAACTAATAGAGGGTGCCTGGGTGGCTCAGTAGGTTAAAGCCTCTGCCTTTGGCTCAGGTCATGATCCCAAGGTCCTGGGATAGAGCCCCACATTGGGCTCCCCGCTCAGCAGGGAGCCTGCTTCCCTTCCTCTCTCTCTGCCAGCCTCTCTGCCTACTTGTGATCTCTGTCAAATAAATAAATAAATAATCTTAAAAAAATTGCAACTAATAGGAATCATGTTTAGTCACCTATATCCAATTTGTGAAACTGGTTTGGGTTTCTATTTAATGAGATTTACTCCAAGGATTTAATTCCCATGTGAGGCAGTTAGTTTACTCATCTCCCTATTAGACAATCTACCAGGACACCATGTTCTGAAGTATCAGAGTATAAATCACTGCAAACATATTAAAATGAGAAAAGCAACGGAAAGTACATTTTCTTGTTGAACATCTTCATCTACAGTCAAATGATTCTTAAATAAATCATGTAAATCTTTTGGAAGACTTCCATAAGATTATGTGTAAATGTGTTAAGAATATTAGAAATGTTATTTTGAAATCTGGATAAAAATAATGGTACTCCACAAACCTTGTAATCTGTTTTGCTTTCTAATGTGAATAAAAATGTTGTGTGTTCTCCTTCTCTTTAGTGTCTGCCCAATCCAATAAGAACAATCAGTATATAAATCTCTATTTTCTTCACAAGCATTTTGGATGGTTCTTATGGTCACAGCAGAGTTGGAAGCACTGTGTTAATATCTTTTCACAGCTCTGGTTCATATAATTATGTTCACAAGCTGCACCTACCATTAAAGAAATAGTACTCAATACTAGATTCCTTGCCAGCAAGCCAGCTACAGGCATGGAATTCGATACCCAATTCATAATCTTGGCCTCATGGGTATCATGCTCTTCCCAGAACTAACCAGCCCAGGCACTGTTTATAGAGTATTTTTCACATGCTGTCCATGTCAGGCCTTAGAGAATACGGTCAGAGGAACTCATAAAGTTAAAAAGTAAAGAATTATAAAATGTTAAGAATTTAAATTGTTTCCTAGGCTGTCACTATTGCCATATTCTTTGATAATTCATCCAGTCCCTAGACATTAGGATTCCCAATCTTAAAGGAAACACGTTCTCCTCCTATAAGCAACTGGCTGCTTTCAAACAGCAGCTCCAATATTAGAAGCCTAAGCTAAAAATTCTGATGCCATAAAGATGTATTTTACATCATTTCAAACTACATATATTTAATTCACACCTGCGGTATGTTGAATCATAATATTTTTATTTTATTTTTTGCAGCAAGGAGGTGATTTCTCAAACTATAAACATTTCAGCACATTTAATAACACATATGAAAGAAGTGGAACCAAATTTCACAGCCAGTCTACTTATATCTAGACTATAAATTCTTATGTTTGCCAAGAGGTTGGACTATAAACATGTTGGCAATGAGCTGGATTTAAATTTGCTTTCATCAAATGTCTTCTATTATCTAAAAATAGCTCACCACGCAAAGGTCAGGAAAACCAGACAGCACAGATACTAAATCATTAAGAGTAAGGTATCTATCTCCTAAAACATATGCATGTGCATAATTCAGAAGTAACTAAGTTAAATTATACTTACCTTTACTCAACACTACCTCAAAAACCTCACGTCTGCTACAGCATGTATCATTTGTTTAGGAGGTCAGTTTTTCATTTAAACGGAGTTTTATTTTAATGTTCAAAGTCCTCACAGATATCAATATTTGATAGGGCTACTTAATGAGACTTTTGAAGTAGTAGAGTGACGGGTTTTTGTTGTTTTTTTCTTTACCATCGTTTTTTTTAATTCAAATTCAATTGGCCAACATACACCATCAGTTTCAGATGTAGAGGTCAGTGATTCATCAGTTGCGTATGACTAGCCAGTGCTCGTCACATCACCTGCCCTCTCTAATGCCCGTCACCCAGTTACCCCACCCCCCCACCACCTCCCTCCATCAACCCACAGTTTATTTCCCAGAGTCAAAAGTCACTCAAGGTTTGTCTCCCTCTCTGATTTCTTCCCATTCAGTTTTCCCTCCCTTCCCCCCTATGATCCTCTACATATGAGTGAAACGATATGATAATTGTCTTTCTCTGACTGACTAGAATGAGAAGCTTTTAAGTAAGAGTATGACTGGCCTGGCTCTTCTAAGAGATACACTCAAAACTAAGAAATAATGCAACATGGTTGAGCAGCTCTCTCACTGGTGTGGTTTTCTGTTAATTTGGAAGTAACATTAATACCGATCATTCATCAAGGAAAGAATAAAACAACCTAAAGACCAGGTTAGTGGTATTTTGGACACGGGCTAAAAGAAAGCCTACCTTTCCCTCTCTCCTTCCATGGTATCATATAAGCGGTTGGCACCTCCATCAGCACAGGCTCTCAAAAGGGCTTCAAATAGAAAAAAAACAAAGAACACTTCAATATAAGCAGCTTAGAGCAGTACTTTGTAAATGATAAACAAATGATTAAAAAATGATCAGACACACACACACTCACACTTTCCCCTTTGGATCTTTTCACATTTAGCCAATGACTGCTGCACTGCAAGTGATCCTACACAGCACTCAAGAGAGACAGAATCACCTAAACACGAGTGTATTTCCTTTTCCTAGCCTTCTCAATTCCTCTTAAATAAAAGGGGAAGACAGTACAGGGTGTCTTCAATCTCTCTTGAAGCTTGTTCTTCCTTCTTTATAAGAGAAGATAGGTCTCACGCTCAGTAAGAGAAAACAGGACATAGATATCCCATTATGGCCTTACTTTATTAATTTGTACAGATGTTTTCTATTTATGGCAGGTATAGGTTTCCATATTTTGTTTTGATATAAAAAGTTTCTTTTAAAAATAAAATCTTAGGGGCGCCTGGGTGGCTCAGTGGGTTAAGCTTCTGCCTTCGGCTCAGGTCATGATCTCAGGGTCCTGGGATCCAGCCCCATATCAGGCTCTCTGCTCAGCGGGGAGCCTGCTTCCTCCTGTCTATGCCTGCCTCTCTGCCTACTTGTGATCTCTATCTGTCAAATAAATAAATAAAATCTTTTAAAAAATAAATAAAATCATAAACATAACATTTAAGTTTATTTTAAAATATTAAGTGAAAATTTAGAAAATGTGTTTAATACTGTAAAAAATGTTGGGAGGTGGAACAAAATTAAAATTTGGTAAATAATAAGATATTTGAGTAAGAATGACTGTCTCTCCAACTGGGGCTTTTAGGTCTTGCCTTCACTGTAAGATATGATGTTGCCGATGAAGTGTTCCTTGAAATTCTCTTACTCCATGGGCTACTATTTTGTTGTGCTGTTACCTGTCCAGTTTCCAATTTTCCTAGAAATGTTCAATTATCTTAGCAGCAGTTCCCTCTTGTCTTCCTCTTTTTTTAAATATCCTTTACCTAAAGGTTTCAGATCAAACTTTATTTTTTATCCTGGGTAAACACAGTGAATGCGGTTATGTCTGAGATTTTGATTCCTCATCCCAACAACAGAAGCCTGTCTCCTGTCCCCACGCAGCTGTTAAAACCAAAGTCACTATAGCCACAAAGATCAGCAAAGGCCTTGGGACCAGCAGCTTTGAAAGAAACACACTACTCTTTTGAGCTACTTCTTTGATTCATGGCACTTATGAAATCCCTTTCCCCTTTCTGCAAATTTATACATTTAAAAGTGTTTATACTAGGGGTGCCTGGGTGGCTCAGTGGGTTAAAGCCTCTGCCTTTGGCTCAGGTCATGATCTCAGGGTCCTGGGATCGAGCCCCACATCAGGCTCTCTGCTCAGCAGGGAGGCTGCTTCCCCCTCTCTCTCTGCCTGCCTCTCTGCCTACTTGTGATCTCTGTCTGTCAAATAAATAAATAAAATCTTAAAAAAAAAAAAGTGTTTATACTATTTACCTCCAAATGTCAAAGTGTTTAAAAGCAGTAGGATATAGTAGAAGATATCTAATTAGCCCTTTGGCAGAAATAAAAGTCCTCACGTGTTTTCTACTAATCCATAATATGGGAGACTATTTTCTTTGTTCCATGTTTTATCAGAAATAAAACAGGGTGCCTCGGTGGCTCAGCTGGTTAAGCAACTGCCTTGGGTTCAGGTCATGATCCCAGAGACCCAGGATGGAGTCCCACATCCAGCTCCCAGCTCAGCCTGCTTCCCCCTCTGACCTCTTCCCCTCTCATGCTCTCTCTCACTTTCCTTCTCTGTCTCTCAAATAAATAAATTTAAAAAAAGAAAAGAAAAGAAAAGAAACAAAACAGGCCAAGTGGCAAAAATATACTCCTTTTTTTGCTTCAGCTTCCTCATCTGTAGGTCGGGATAATATGGCTTAGCATTACTAAGCAATTAATGATTTAATAATTGTATGTATTGTTTATCAGAACACCAGAACACAGTAAGAATTCAATCAACATTGGTCCTCTTCCTCCATTTTTGTTAGAGTGATTATGAAGCAATTAAAAAGCTTCTGTTCCTGGATAAGGAAAGCCTAAGCTACTAAAACAGTGCATAACAAAATTAAGAGATTAAGAGTTTTTACAAGGATATTTAAGAGGGTCGACTCATTTTACCAATTACCTACAATATACATTTCCTTAGGAGGAATGGCAGCCAAATTCAAATTAAGCCACAAGCATAACATGCAGAAGATCACAGAATATTCTGCACATTTCCTAAATATCAAAACCTAAAGTTCAAAAGCATCAAAATCAGGACGCCTGGGTGGCTCAGTTGGTTAAGCGGCTGCCTTCGGCTCAGGTCATGATCCCAGCATCCTGGGATCGAGTCCCACATCGGGCTCCTTGCTCGAAAGGGACCCTGCTTCTCCCTCTCTGCCCTCTGCCTGCCTCTCTGTCTGCCTGTGCTCGCTCTCTCTCTAACAAAAAAAAAAAAAAGGCATCAAAATCTAAAATAGGTCTAACATATAAACTATGGCATAGAACAAGTGAATAGAGAGATTGAAAAGACTGATAAATAGAAACAGATGGTGAACTACCAGTAATCACCCTCCGAGTATATAAAACAATTATCTGTAAACAAAATTAACAAGTATATTAAATCCTTTTATATAAAAATTGGTTCACTCAAGCAATATGAAAACCTAAGAAACAGGTTTTAGTGGCTAAGGATTATCAAATAGAATGAGTTGTCAACTTCACAGTGTGGTCTTATTCTACAAAGATCAGTTTAATTCAACATTTATACCTGTAATGTTCCAGGCCCTAAACGCAATAGCAAAATGAGTAACAAACAGATCTAGGACCCCGGGGTCACAAGTGAGCAGAAGAGAGACCAACGCAAGTACACAGGACGCACTGCAGACTCTGATGAGTGCTAATAATTAGGGCAACAAACTTCAACCGGAAGACAAGGAAGGGAGAGATGAATTTTAGTAAACATCTGCTTATCGATAAATCCAGATCCAATAAGATTAGTGTTACTTTCACAATACCAAAACTTTGTCTAATGTCTGCTATTTCCTATGCCTAAATTTAAATTGATACTTATAGAGCAGTTTATGGAAAGAGAAATATTTAGATCATAGGAAGCAAGCTTGTCTCCATCTATTCTTGTTTTAAATGGCAAAAGGTGCAAAAATAACCATGAGGAAATCTATAGACTTTTCTCTCGCTACCTTTCAGTTGAGAGTAGGGGTTCAATCCCACTGAAAGCAGAAACAAGTTCCCATCTGTCCCTAAAAGTATCTTGTTTTCAATAAGGTTTGACTTAAAAACAAAAGATATATTCTACCATTTTTAAATGTTAGTGATAAAAATGTTTTAGCTAGTTTGAAATAATTTCCACATATGTAAATAAAATTACATTTGAAAAATAAAGTTTTTCAAGCATAAATAATGCTGGCATGAATTCACTGATAGCACTTGGAAAAATGAGTTGCAAGTATGAGTGTTAATGAAAGTAACAAACTAAAAGAACCAGAAGTAGAAGGCACTCTGACATAAAATATTTTGTGTAAGTCAGAATGAATCAGCCTCAAAAATCTGTTTACTCCATCATTTAAATTGTTCCAAACTTTAATACAGGTTAGTTCATGAGTTATCTTGTAATGTAAAATTTTCACTGGCATATATACAGCAAAAGTTTTGCATATTTGTCAAATATCATAACTTCAAAGGTTGAGCAATTATTTCCTATGCATCAAGCTGATATACAACTAAAGACTAAAATACATTAAAATCATTAACTTTATATATTGGTACTACCAATAAGTATATTAAATGCATCTGAAACTAAGTTTTTTTTTTAAACTGGCACAATATAAGTTAATGTTACTGACAGATAATGAAGGGCTCCATTCAACATCCGAGGTTAACTGGCTATTTCATTAATTTTTTTTTTAAGATTTTATTTATTTATTTGTTAGAGAGAGAGAGAGAGAGAGAAAGAGAGCAAGCACAGGCAGACAGAGTGGCAGGCAGAGGGAGAAGCAGGCTCCCTGCTGAGCAAGGCGCCCGATGTGGGACTCGATCCCAGGACGCTGGGATCATGACCTGAGCCGAAGGCAGCTGCTTAACCAACTGAGCCACCCAGGTGTCCCAATTTCATTAATTTTTGTTGAATAAAGTTGGACAGAAATAATTTGACTTTCTCAACAGCAGACTATTAGATTAGTTCCAAGTAGTAAAGTGAAAGAAAAGTAAAAAAAATCAAAGAAGCATTTTTCAGTTTAACTGCAAGAAAACCAGATATCAAAGATTTCAATTCTAATCTAGACCACTTACTAGTTCTATGACTTTGAGCTAATCCAAAGCCTGCTGATTCTAATGTAAAATAAAAATTATTATATGTATTTTGCCAAATTCACAGAATTTTTCAGGGATTCGAGGGAGACAACATAGACAAAACCAGAAGAAAGTAGCATAGGGAAACATCCTCTAACATGCTGTTGATGACAATTTTTTAAAAAAGATTTTATTTATTTGACAGAGAGAGAGAGATGACAAGTAGGCAGAGGGGGAGGGGGAAGCAGGCTCTCCACTGAGCAGAGAGCCTGATGCGGGGCTCGATCCCAGGACCCTGAGACCATGAGCTGAGGCAGAGGCTTAACCCACTGAGCCATCCAGGCGCCCCTGTTGATGACAATTTTGAGGGACAGGTTGGCAGATTAATAAAAATGTAAATGTGCACCCCTCTGATCCAGAAATTCTATGTAGCCTACATAAACACTTGCCCAAATTCACAAGGGCTTATGTACAAGGATATTCATTGTGATAATATGTGTAATCATGAAAAACTACTAGAGAATTTAACTGGTCACCAGTTGAATATTGGTAAAATATATCACAACCATAGTAGAGAACCATTAAAAAAAAAAAAGGGTAACTCTTACATGTATTTGTTTTTACTTTTATGATTTTATTTATTTATTCATGAGAGATGGGGGGAGCAGAGGGACAAGCAGGCTCCCCAATGCGGGACTCAATCCCAGAACCCTGGGATCATGACATGAGTCGAAGGCAGTCATTTAACTGACTGAGCCACCCAGGCGCCCACTTACATGTATTTGTATATTATCTCTTATGAGATATATTGTTATATGACCCTTAAAATAACTTCTAAATAACCCTTGCTCAAATATTCCTTGCAATAGCACTCATGGAACATATAGGATTATACCAAATCTAAGAAAACTAAGAATCAGACAAAAGTTACTTTATCAAGAATGTGTAGCAAGGAATTAGCAATCAGCACTGATAAGATGCACTTGCGCTGCAGAATGGACACCCCTCCAACACAACACTCCTGAGGAAATTCATAAAACTAGCATAGGATTAGCCTCAAGAATTGACAGATTCCGTGGCCACTTGCATCCCAAACATGGAGTGACCAAAAATTTCAATGTTCCTCCTGGGAAATGATGAGGCCATCACTATTTTTTGTATCAAACAAGTTTTATTATCCGTTTTATACCTTTCCTTAAAGCAAAGTAAATTTAGTGCTGAATAAAGCCTATTATGTCTTATGAGTTTGTTAATCCAAACCCAAGACCATCTTTGTATTCTACACACCCAACTCTTTAACAGTGATTATTGTGAGGAATGGGCATGGGGTCATGGAGAAGACATTTTTTTTTTCCACTCCTTACATTACATGTTGTGCTGTTCAAAATATTTGTACATGGAATTTGAATATTGTAAATTATAATTTACAATGGTAATAACTAAAAAGGGGAAATACATATAAAATAATAATTTCAGATCTAACCCCATTATTAAAAGGAATCAAATATTTTGTCAGACTTTGCCAGGATTGAGTTGAAGATGCCTATGGTTAATCTAAAGTAAAAATAAGATGCAGAATCTTATTTAGAACAAGTCTTAGAGGATCTGTAGAGCACTAAATAACTCCAATTACCCAATTTCTGTTTATTACCAACACAGGTCCTTATCCGTAGTACCCCAAAGATTCAATTAGTCTTTGTGTACCCAAAACCAATCTAATCTGTCAATTACTGGTTTTAGTCAGGATCCTTTCCCTTCCGAACACAGAAGACCACAGAATCCCCAATTCCTACCCTTAAGGCAGCTCTATCATCTATATGAGGCAGTCCAGTCATGGGGGGGAAAGTAGTTCCTTCTGGTTAAGACTCAGAAACAGTTCACTAACATATACACATTAATAAAGGAAGGATTCCTTATTTCCTAATAAGGAAATTACTGATAAGCATATGAGTCCACGCACAACTACACAGATGCCAGTAGAAGGTTAAATCTCAGGCGCTACAGAGAATGGTGGTGTTTTTATTATGGGAAGAGCAGTTAACATGACATCTACCCTCTCAAAAGCTTAGCGATACAGTATTGTTAACTACAGGTGCAATGTTGTATAAGAGATCTCTAGAACTCAGTATCAACTCCTTTTTGCTCCTTCCCTCAGCTCCTGGCAACCACTATTCTATTCTCTGCTTCCAGGTTTGACTGTTGTAGCTCCCCTCATACAAGGGGATCCATGCAGTATTTCTCCTTCTGTGTCTGGATTCCTTCTCTTAGCGTAACGTCCTCCAAGTTAATCCATGTTTTCACATATTGCAAGATTTTCTTCTCTATATTTTTTTTATTTCGGGGTGGGGGACCCCCTTCACCCATTTCTCCCACCCCACTTCTGCTCCCTCCAGCAACCACCAATTTGTTGTCTGTATGTATATATATATATATATATATATATGGTCCTGCTGTAATTTTTTTGTACGAGGTATATGGCTTAGAAATATTTTCTCCCATTTTGCAGGTTGCATTTTCACTCTGTTGTACAAAAGCTTTGGGGTTTGACATAATCCCGATGATCTAATTTAGCTTTTGTTGCCTGTGTTTTTAGTGTCATATCCATGAAATCACTGCCAAAGCCAATGTCGTGAAGTTTTCCCCCTATGTTTTCTTCTGAAAGTTTTATAGTTTTGGACTTCACACTTAAATCTTCAATCCATTTTGCATCAAAGATAAGTGTTTTTAACCAATTTTCTTCATTAGAGACAATACTTGGCAGTAATTCACACTTCATACTTAAATCAGACAAGAAGCTCTAAATCAATGAATCCTTCCAGAAATATCTCTTGCTTAAAAATGTTTAATTTACCAACAGTTATTCTCTGCCTGTGTTAAAAACTCAACCATATAATGAAGCCAAATAAGAAACAGATGCTATTTAAGAATTCATGAAAGGTTTTCTTTAATGAATTATTATCTTTTAAGCACATCTGGGTGTCCACTTTGGTTTTTTTTAAACACTTCATAAAAAACCAGAATGTCTGTTTAGGATATTTCTGTTATTTAAAAGAGAAATTATAGGATCTTCCTTGGAGATCTTCCATAAGTGGGAATGTTAGACATATTGACTAGTGATGAAAGAAAAAAAACACATATAAGATACAACTATCTATATATAAAATAATACAGGTATTGATTTTTATATTTATATAATTATAACGGTAAGCTATCGCTACACACAGTGGTACTTTTGCAAAAGAGGACGGGGTTGGAGAAGATTTATTTTCGCACTCTCAGCCAGAAGTGACATTAAATCTACACCCAAATCCAGATTTGGCATATGGCCCAATCTATGCCATTACAACCTCCTGCTATCCAGTCAAAAATAATGACACCACAAGAGACTTGCCACAGTCCCTTTTCTACTGTCCTGCAACCAGAGAGACTCAGACCTGAGACTGAGAAGCTTGGGTCTGTGGTCTGTATTAACACAGAAAATGAAGTCAATAGAGTAAAGGTAAAGCAAGCAGGGCATGAGTACTGTTTGGGGCTCACAACAATAGCAAGGGCCAGGCACTAGCCTTTACAATTATATAAGCTATAAATTCCCGTTTGGGGCTCAGACCAATTGGGGTTGGGTTTTCTATCATTTGAAACAGGAAGAGCCCTAACATACAAATGCTAATTTTTACTTCCAAGACATCAGTTGGGAGAATACTACCCTACTATGTCCCGAATCTATGACAGACCAAGCCCTTAAGAGGAGCTGCACATTTCTGTAGATAGTATATACTAATAATAGACCATCACCAGCGAAGCTTGGATTATGGTCCACATTGGTTAGTTCATGGACATGATTAACCATGGACATGGTTAACAGAGATGGATAAGCATGCTTTTCCTATCAAGACATTATTTCATGCGGAAACACTTTCACTCAGAGTTCATGAATTTATACTGAGAGAAATAGTAACAATTTACTTTGCTCATAGGAGTATGGAAATGTGTAATTATTTGCTGTTTAGATAACTCAGTTTTAGATGAAAGGTTTTTGTACAATTACTAAAAAGCTCACATTATTTGCAGTGGCCTAAAAAGAGTAAGTGGCATACTCTAAATGTTAGTCAAGTCAGTAGCACAGAATTTTCCTTATTTCAAATAAAAAGGCAGTTGGCATTTATATCGAGCATCTATATACACAGTGCTGTGCCAGTCTTAATGATCTGGTTCATGCCATGTAATGAAGATTTTTATCATCTATAAGTAAATGTTGCTGTGTAAATTCTATTATCCTTACTCTCTTCCGCCTTCTGTCTCCTCCCCTCCAAGTTAAGCGCCGTGGAGACATTTAGTTATCCTTGATGCAATTTATAAAGCCTAAAATCAGGTAGCTCTTTAACACCGAGTGATACCCAGTACCTCATTACTAAAAAAATCTTAAAAACAGCCCAACATCAACTGTCTGTTTATCCTAAAGTAGCACAGCGAACATTTTTTAAAAAGACAAGCAAAGCTCATAATGGGTAAAAACTGCAAATAGCTAAGCAGCACCAAAAAAGACGACCTTATATATGAGAAGCTAGCATATGCATGTTGTCCATAAGGGAGTTGTTAAAAACATGGCTGAGTACATTCTCAAACGTTCCATTTTTACTAAAGACCGGCCATTCTTTAGGGATAAGGTGGCAAATGTACATGTTCCATCTACACTTTCTAAGAAAACATACAGTCGACCCTTGCTGGTGTTTGTAACACAGGGTTGTTGGACACTACTCACATTTAGGGCTTTTGTTGTGAGGGGTCATTCAGCGCATTGTAGCACGTTTGCCAGCACCCTTGGCCTCTACCCACTAATTGCCAGTAGCAGCCCCAAGTTGTGATGACTAAAGTTATCTGCAGACAATGCCAAATATCCCCTCAAGGGCAAAATCACTCCCAGTCAAGAGCCAGTGCTCTAATCAGAGGACCACTTACACCTCAGCACCTGCCCATAATCCCACAATATCCAGCTCTATGGCAGATTGTTAATGGCTCTTCTGTAAACTTCCAAATTAAAAGCAAGGCTATCACCTAGAAACCACATTCTACCTAACTACCAAAGTCTGGTGAATTAGCAAAGCAACTCAAGTCCTAACTAAATTGCCTTCATTTCTATTCCAGACACAAATCTACCATCTTTTTTTTTTTTTTTAAAGATTTTATTTATTTATTTGATAGACAGAGATCACAAGTAGGCAGAGAGGCAGAGAGAGAGAGAGGAGGAAGCAGGCTGTCCGCAGAGCAGATACCCCGATGCGGGGCTCGATCCCACGACCCTGGGATCATGACCCGAGCCGAAGGCAGCAGCTTTAACCCACTGAGCCACCCGGGCGCCCCACAAATCTACCATCTTAACCTCTAATGTAGACTTTTTGAACCTTCAGACTTCTCATATAATCTCTACATGACTGGATATCTAGGATACTCTGGGTAATCTTCTAGCATGGTCCCATACTCTATTTGTAGCTCATATTCATTCGCCCCTGATACTAAATTACTGCTACCAGTCACAAAAGGTGAAGCCAAGTCCTTCTGACTGTCTTCTGGGAACTGCTGGGTAGTTCCCATCAAGTCCCACATGGGATAAGAACCACCACTGCACAGTTACCACCCTAGATAGTGAGCATGAAAAGCGGTAACTTCTATTAGCTCAGTTCACTTCAAAATATACAAAAATTGGCAAGGTGGTGATAATAAAGTAAGGAGAGGTGGCAAAACTGCATGAATGAGCAAAATTAGTAAAATCAGAACTACTAGAAGAGTTGAAACAGAAGGAAAAGACAATGATGGGGCCTGGTCCACTCAGCAAAAATAAAAGCCTTTAAATAAAAATCACTTTGCTGATACAAATAGGTAATATACTAGAAGGTAGAGAGGTTTGGAACCTATCTGCATCCTTTGCCTATTCCTTTGGTACCAGAATCCCTTCGCCTATCCATTTTTCTTGTGAATCTGTGTCAACAGACATCAGAACTCATATGCAAGACATATTTCAAATGAGCGATTCATTGTTGCACATATCAAAAGTGCAATGTATCAAAATCAGATGTTTGTTACACAAGGAAGTGATAACATTTATCTTATCTTGTGAAGAAAAAAACCTATAATGTCTATACTTCCACTAGTATATCTGATATCTTTATAAAATATTTTAACAAAATTTATTGAGAGTTTCTAACAAACAAATCTATTCTCTTAAACTCATCATTAAATCTAAGGGGTAATAACAGGTTAACGTCAGTAATTGGGCCTTACTACAAAAATAATTAGAAACTGAGAAATAATTACATATTATTACTACCAAATAATGTAAGAATTTCACATTATAATCTTAAGCTTGACTATGCTTGTTTTCTAACTGAGCACAAACAATTATAACCTAATTCTCCTTCCTGCTTAGGGGATTAAAAACAAAGTAGCAATGGGGGAGCTATTTGAAGGCTATGAGTAGAAAGAAGAAGAACTAGGGATAGTGCTTCTAGAAGAAGGTGGAAAGAGGGCACGTGGGTGGCTCAGTCAGGTAAGTGTCGGCCTTCGGCTCAGGTCATGATTCCAGAGTCCCACACTGGGCTCCCTGCTCAGCAGGAGCTTGCTTCTCCCTCTCCCTCTGCCTGTGCGCTCTCTCTCTGTCAAATAAATAAATAAATATAATCTTTAAAAAAAAAAAAAAAAGGTAAAAGATGGAAAGAACAGGAATCTGTGCGTTCAGATTAAAAGCAAGAGGTGACTACGGGGAAACTCTTTAGGCCCGGTATCACACCATGTGGGATGAAGTACAATTCAAGAGTGAGGTGTTTCAGGGGCTAGATAAGTGCTTTATTAACTGCCCCACTTCCCAGTTTGTAGCTACCTCGGAGTGCGGTTAAGAGATAAAATCCAGGGACGCCTGGGTGGCTCAGTTGGTTGAGCAGCTGCCTTCGGCCCAGGTCATGATCCCAGCATCCTGGGATTGAGTCTCACATCCCGCTCCTTGCTCAGCAGGGAGCCTGCTTCTCCCTCTGCCTCTGCCTGCAACTCTGTCTGCCTGTGCTGTTTCGCTCTCTCTCCCTCTCTCTCTGACAAATAAATAAATCTTTAAAAAAAAAAAAAAGAGATAAAGTCCATCTTAATCTTTAAAGCATAATTTATCGAGATATGAGAAGGCTTATTTTTTAAGTAATTAAACAGAGGCCAGTGGCTTTGGCCCTTAGTCAGATAAGGGAAAAGGTGTTAAGAGATAAAGTTGAGAGGCAGTCAAAGACCACATTAAACTCTATTCTACACCAGGACCTGCTTAAGTACAAAGGGAAGTCATTAAGGGTTTTCAGTTTGAAACTGTTGTAATCCAACTTACATACTAAAGTCAGTTCTATGTAGGGAACAGATTAGATGGAGACAGGAGTGGGAGCCCCAGAAGTAGTTAGGAAGGAAGATGGCAGCAGGTAAGGTGGGGAGAACCGAATGTACCTCCTCACAAAACATTCTCCAACCACTTCAGTGTCCCGCCAAGTCCAAAGGAGCCATTTCCTTCTTTCTTTGGCTTATGCACTCCTCACGACCTCCCGGCCACCCTCAAGCCTGACACGGTAGCTCCCACCGCAGGCATTCCATTCCATAAGGGCTTGCTGTGCACTGGCAATGGAAATACGCCACAGCCAAAACGTCTTGGATGGCTCAGGCTACTCTAGATTTTAAAAAGTACTTTCTGTCTTAACTCAAGAGGGTACAAACGGTCTTGTGGGACACTGAGTTTATTAGGTATTTTCCTATTGGGATTTGGATTAAAATTCTAGCCTGAGAGATAGTACAGAGTTCAGTTATAAAATGCACTTTTGTACACTTCTCCATCTGTGCAAACTTTTTCAGCAAAGGATTGAAATAATTCATATGAAGTGTACCAAGAAAAATATTCCTACCTTTGTTAATCCTAAATTATTCCTTTCAAAAAAATATAGTACAGACCTGAACAAATCTTCTGAAAGTATAGAATGTATCTTATAAATCGAGAACAATTTAAAATACAGCAAAGAATAAGAGAAAACCTCTGTGACCTCCACCTAGAACTGCCAATTGTTTTCATTCAGCACTTTGTGTCACCCAAAGAACTATGGGAGTTTCTATTACTAGACACCTCTCTAATGCCTGAACCTACTCCCACGCCCCTTACCATTATTCTGCATATAATGGCTTACCCTTTACAGTCTTTTTAAAAACTCTCTTATAGTATGCATTTGCATCAATGAGCCACATTATGACATGTCACACACGTGATGTGTGTTATTTTCAATTTTTAAAAACTTATGATCCAAAACTTTTTACATTCAAAGTTTATGAATGTATAGTTCACCAATGTGTCAAAAATATTTATCTTATCTATTTATAGATACTTAGGTGGTTTACATGTTTTAACTATTTTAAAAAATGTTGCAGTTATCATTTAGATGCCTCCTTGTACACATATGAAACATTTTCTCAATTGTTTATACATAAATGGATAATTATTGGGTCATAGAATATGCACATTATTCATTTAACTACGCAATACTGAATTGTTATCCACACTGACTTTATCAATTTACACCAAGTAAATTTTTATATTTTAAGTAGTGAACTGAAGCAGATGCATTAGCCTCTATTTGTATTAAATAAGTGTACACAGGACTTGATTAAGAATTTTATTATGACTACTGTGGTAGAAGCAGCCTCAACTACCAGCAAAAGTGAAAGGTGCTGATCGTCAAACACTCTGGATCAGGGTCTATCAGCTGGAAAGCAGACCGAAAGCAGACTGGCCACTTTCTTAATTCCCTGCCGAGCTGTGCTCTGTAATAAATCCTCAGCAACTTACCACCACGAAGCCTGCCCACTGGCCTATTTTATGACTGGATACAGGGTCCTTCTAACTGTGTGTGCGCCTCAATTCTCCTGACAGGAGGTACTGGTATTCCTAGGGATCGGCATCAATCTACATAACCCTCCCGATAGATTCTAGTCTTCTTTCATTCACCTGTAGGCAGGTACCGAATGAGCATCAACTACAGGAGTCCAGCCAGCAATAACCAGACACAGTTCCACCTCTGGAGGAGAACAATCTAGACCTATACAATATATTAGCCACTGGCCATTGTGCGCTTGAGCATCTGAAATGCAACTAGTCTCAACTGAGATGTGCTGCTCCAAAGGTAAAATCAACACTAGATTTTGAAGACTTGGTACAAAAAGATTATAGAACATGTCAATAATGTTATATTGGTTCTATGTTGAAATGATACTCTGAATATACTGTGCCAAATACAACAGTATTATAATTAATTTCTCCTGTTTCTTTTTACTTTAACATGACTACAAGAAACTTTAAATTTTTACTTGTGGCTCACACTATATGGACCGGTACTGGTCAAGAAGCTAGGAGAGGGGAGCCTGGCCCAACTCTTGATCTTAGGGTTTGGAGTTCGAGCCCCGCGTGGGCTATAGAGACTACTTAAATAAATAAATAAAAACTTGAAAGAAAAGAAGGCATGAGAGACAAGCATAGTAACACAGTGAGGTGGACCAAGTTCAAATCTCTATGGGAGTGTAGAAAGGACAAAGCCCATTCAGCTTTAGGCACAAAAGACAAACCACACGAACTGAGAGCACAAACTAAAAAAGAATGTCTTCTTATCTGAAAAATATGAGTTAGCTAGATGGGAAAAGAGGAAGGGAAAGAAATCATTCCAGGCAGAAGCCCAGAGTCAAGAGAGAACAAAATCTAGTTACACTGGCAGAAACAAGGCTTAGTCACGTTACCTCTGGTAATCCTGGGTGAAATCAGAATTTTTCATTTTAAATAACAATAATCATATTCTTGTATCATTTCTTCTTCTGAAGGAGGAAACTTCAGACAACCAAAACAAAACTTTTTTACAGAAAATAATTTCTAACTAATTACTTACCTCACAGTACCAATTCCGTACTTCTATACTATCAGAGTCACAAACATCTGGAGGGTAAGCATTTGTGTAAGTAAAATGACAAAGGAACACATTACCCAGGACAAAACCCATCATCCCCCACATATATGAACCTGTTATTTCGCAAAGGAAGAAGCTCAAGAGTATTTTACCACCTCAGGCTTTTGCACAAGTCTTGACTCCAAACTACATGAGAACAATAGGATCTTCATATTACAGCAATTAAAAAAAAATACATAATATTATCACTAGTTTTTCTCTGTTCTAGGTGCCTTTATCGTTTTATTATTGTTTTAATTATGATGTGAAAGGGATGCAGAATTAGAATTTTGATCCAATTCCATGAACAACACAGTAAGTTACACAAAGCAAAGAAAGACTTTTATTTATTCTAGTTCTATCTCAAACACTGAACAGTACTGAAAACACTTTTATTTATTTATCCATTCATTCATTTATTTATTTTAAAGATTTTATTTATTTGACAGAGAGAGAGACCACAAGTAGACAGAGAGGCAGGCAGAGAGAGAGGGGGAAGCAGGTTCCCTGCTGAGCAGAGAGCCCGATGCAGGGCTCGATCCCAGGACCCTGAGATCATGACCTGGGCCAAAGGCAAAGCCTTAACCCACTGAGCCACCCAGGTGCCCCTGAAAACACTTTTATTAATGAGTGAAAAATAAAAACAGAAGTCAATGGAAATGTAAAAAGAGTAAAAATAAAAACACAGACTTGTTGCTAGATGAGAATTTTTCACAGGACTTTATTACTTTTTTTTAAAGATTTTATTTATTTATTTGACAGACAGAGATCACAAGCAGGCAGAGAGGCAGGCAGAGAGTGAGGAGGAAGCAGGCTCCCCACCGAGCAGAGAGCCGATGCGGGGCTCGATCCCAGGACCCTGAGACCATGACCCGAGCCGAAGGCAGAGGTGTTAACCCACTGAGCCACCCAGGCGCCCCTTTCACAGGACTTTAAAAAGAATGAATTTCAACAGCTGGAAATCGCATTTGGCTCATATTAAAGAAACGCCGCTGCTGCTTGCAAGCATGATGGATGGAGAGCAGCTTGCAAGCATGATGGATAAAAACAAATATTTCATTATGCAAAATGTGTTTCATTTTTGGGTTTGTAAATCCGAAACAATTACAAGTACTGCACGGCAGCCGAGCGGCTGTTTTCACTGACTGGCATGGTTTTCTATTTTTCTCTTTCTTTTTTACTATTTTTTTTTTTTTTTAAGCTGCAGTGTTTGAAAATAACTTTTGGTATCTGACAGAAACTAAAATAACTATCTCCTTTCCCCACCAAGGTACAGAACCAAGAATTTTTTTCCCCCTTTGCGTCTTTGTTCCCTGGAACATGAAAAGCAAAAACTATGTAGAATTCACAGTGCCCCAAGATCGGGTCACCCACAAGTAGAAGTTACTCCCATTCTTTTTATAAGATGTATTCAACTTGCTTTAGTAATTGATGGGATACACAACCTCATAAATGCACAAAGAAGTACAATATAGCCCAGAGACATGAACTGAGATGGAAATATTGATCTATACAATATAGCTAATAAATGCAATACCAGCACGTGCCCTCAAAACAAACAAGCCTCACAGTACAGTGATGCCCCTCTTGTTCACAGCTAACCCGTCTGAGAAACCCACCCAGACAGTAAAATCCAGTGCTCAGGAGAAATAATCAGAAGAAAAATCACCAAGCAATGAAAAGGGGAATGGGAAGAGCCATGAAGCCAAATCTTAATTATCACTCTAAAGAGGGCTTCTGTTAGCTAAAACTAATTTACTGAAAGATTTAAAGGAAAAAAAAAATTTTTAAAGATGAGTGTTTCAAGGGGCCTGTGGGTGGCTCAGTAGGTTAAGCGTCTGCCTTTGGCTCAGGTCATGATTTCAGTGTCCTGGGATAAGGCTTACATTGGGCTCCCAGCTCAGTGGGGAGCCTGCTTCTCCCCCTCCTTCTACCGGTTACCCTGTTTGTGCTCTCTTTCAAATAAATCAATCTTAAAAAAAAAAAAAAGAAAGAAAGAAAGATGAGTGTTTCAAGATAGCAGAGTGGACAAGTCTCTGTTCTCTATTCATCCCAAAATAACAGAATGAAAAAGAAATGAAGATTCCATCTTCCATAAAATTAGGCAAAATCTGTTGCCCCATCACAGGGGGTGACAAAGTGCCACCAGAGGCAGTGAACTCAAGCAAGGGTTGGAAAGATACTGAGAAGAGGTCTTTGGCTATGTTGATACAGAAATCAACATAGGAAATACTGTCACTGAGATGAGGTGGAGAAAGTAGAAAAAACTGAGCTGTTAGCAGCCTTCTGGCTGCCCTCGGGCTTGTAGCAGTGAATCAAGGTCAAACAGTGTCATGAAGCCCTTCACTGTGCCTGAAGAGGGATTCCTGTTACCCCTGCCCTCCCAGTACCCACACAAACCAGCTTCAGATCAATTTATTTAAAGATCAATAAAAAAGAACTGGGCCGAAAAGTTAAAGGAGAGAGGGGGGAAGAGGGAAATGGGATAGGAAGAAGTAAGCAGGAAAACAGAGGAGGGAAAGTCACCAGGAAAATACTGCCACCAAGCAATGAAAATCATGACCAGAAATATCACCACGACTCAAAGAAAAAGCAAAAACATCCTGAGAAGAGTTAGAAAAGCTCTTGAAAGATATGGCAAAGTCACAGAACAAGATGAATTATGAGCCTAAAGAGTTCATCAAGGAAATTAAACCTAAACAATATGTTGTTGGAGGCAGAGTGAGCATCACTAAGATACACGTTAAATAAAACTGAGAAATTAGTGAAAATAAATGGAAATTAACAACAAATTAGAAAAGATTAAAAGAAAATGAGAAATGGGATTAAAAAAAATTGCACATGTATAACTACTTTCCCAAGAAGAAAACAGAACAAATCAAAGACCAATTTTCCAGGACCAGAGGGAGACTTAAGCCCATGGATTCAGAGGGCACACGCATGCCAAGAAAAACCAATACATAATGATAGTGAGTCAAGTCTAATTAAAATTGCTGGTACTTATAGATAAAAGTCCAACTGTATTCTTCATTCAGGGGAAAGAAATCTCACTAGCCTCGGACTTTACAGAAACATTCAATATAGTTGAGGAATTGAAATGATCCCAATAAAGTCCTTAGGAAATGAAAGCGTTTCCAGTCAGACTCTAAAGGAAACAAATACCCATCTTGGAACATTTTAAATCCATGAAATTTCATTCCCATTGAGTTTCTTAATATATATATGTATACAGATACATATATATATATATATATATATATATATATATATATATACCTACATACCTACACACACACACACACACACACACACAAACACACAAGACAACTGGCTGCCTCTCACATCAAAGCCTTTACCATCAAGTCTTTACTGATACTTTTCTTTGCCCGCAGCACCCCTCCCACTGGCTCTCTCAGCCACCTGCCTGTCTGCCACTCTGTCTCTGTCAGCCTCCCTGTCCCTCTCTGTTTCTCTGTCTCTCAAGTTTCGTGTCACATTCCCCGGGGCATCCTCCCTTGGCCCTCCTCCTCTCCCTCCCTCCCTGTCTACTTCCTCCTCCCAACCTCCTTGTTTCTCTGCCTTTCTGCCTCCTCATATACCAAGGTCTCTCTTTTCTTCTACGAAGAATTAACTCAAGCATCAGGTCTTTAAAATCTTTTCTGATGTCACTTATCTGGACTTGTTTCTCTCCATTTCTAATAAATTTACCCAATGGTGTGCTATAAATACTGTCTCTAAAATAAAGTAACTCCAAAAGATTGAAAATGGGCAAAGGCATACTTTATAAGTGAAACCAAAAATAAAGCAAGGATCATGTATCAATACCAGTAGGTTCTTACTGCCTTTCTTCAAGCCAAGAAGATAAAAATATGACATGAAAAAATAACCAGTAAGGTATAATTAAGTGAAGTATATCAAACACTGTAATCTGAGTATAGATCTTTTCCATTGTCCATACAAAATTTACCAAAACTATATCTAGGCCACAAAGAAAAGGTCACACAAACTCCAAATAGGAAAAACAGGACAAATAACACTCTATGATCACAGTGTAATAAAAACAAGAATCTACTGTCAAATAGAAAAAAAAAAAAGAACAAAACCCAGAAACCTAAGGGCATTTTGGAAATTTTTCAGTCCCTATGTCAAAAGGGAGGAACAGAGTGGGAGGGTGGGTGCCCACTTAGAGCAAAATGAACTGCTTATCTGGGAGAAAAGGAGGGGAGGGATCTATACTAACCTCATCACGAACATAAAATGGAACTATTTAAAAAATATGGTATTGAATAGATGAGGATAATGTTAATTTCTGGTTAAGAACCACTAAACTATTATAGCTGCTATCCTATTCAGCAGCTAAGGTTGAATGTTCAAAAACCTAACTTGGCTCTAGGTAACATGGCTAAGACATGGCAGAAGGGGGACTCCACTGCCATGCCACCCTATACCATGACCGCCATGCCATCCTATACCATGACCCGTGTCCTTCCTTCTCCTAGAAGTTACACGTTCTTCACATGGTCACCCGAAGTCACAAAGCTCAAATATATCTTAATTCAACTGGACCTAAGACATCAATAACAGAAATACCACTGTTCTAAATATTACAAGAAAAAGAACAAAACCATATCAATTAAACAATGACACAATGCTTTATTTCCCACAATGAAGCTATTTTACTTTATTTTAAATGGTTTTTAAAACTAGATTTTAATAAACATCACTCAAGTGTTTTAGTCAAAAGAGTAAAACAAACTGGATGTGACTTTATAATAACATGAAACTGTAGTCATTGACTCCTCCAAAAGTTAATATTTGCTTCACAAACAAAAGCAAACCTAAGTTACTCAACTGCAGGCAACTTTAATCTTGAGAAAACTCTCAATTATTTAAGAGAACTTACATATATTTGTTCCACAAGTATATATTAAATAACTTACTACTGATGACTGAGTAACTTCATCGATCAAGAATATTTCCTGTGACTTAATACAGGATAATGCGCAGATAGAAAAATAGTTTCATTACTAATTCCATAATATTTCCTCCATCTATTTTACAACATGATGTCAGAATTCAGGCTACTCAGACACTGTAAATATACTGTACTGGCAGGCAAGGGCAAAGTCTATTCTGGTAAAACAAATTTAATATCTGTCAGCAATCACAAACCTGCCAAAGCTAATCTTTAGTAAGTTCATGGTCAGAATGGTGCTCAGCAAACTCACCTGGGACCCACCTTGGGAGCAAGATAGAAATGAGGACTCCTAGGGGACGCCTGGGTGGCTCAGTTGGTTAAGCGGCTGCCTTCGGCTCAGGTCATGGTCCCAGCGTCCTGGGATCGAGTCCCACATCAGGCTCCTTGCTTGGCAGGGAGCCTGCTTCTCCCTCTGCCTCTGCCTGTCTCTCTGTCTGCCTGTGCTCGCTCGCTCTCTAACTAATAAATAAATAAAATCTTTAAAAAAATATATATTAAAAAAAGAAAAAAAGAAATGAGGACTCCTAGGGCACCCCCACCCCGAAGGCCATGGGTAGAATTTATCACTAGACAAAAAGGCTTCTTTTTGCTTGTTTGCATAAAAGTATTTTTAATTCATTACAAAATAAAACACAGATTTTGTTTCTCCTGTAGCTGGAATGGTTATAATTTGGAAACAAAGGAGACCTGGGGATATGTAGGTATATTCAGACTCCCTTTGATGACTAACTAACTGAAGAAAGCTACCCGGAAAAGACATCTTGAAAAGAGAAGAGAACAATTTCACACCCTCAGTGAACAAGCTGTATTCAACCAGGATGCATCAATTTTTAAGTAATCTTTCTCTTTCCCTATCGTAACTGCAAATTGTAGATTTAACATATGAAATCATGAAATTCATGAAATCATGAAAGCAAAATATTTATTTAAGATCATATTTTAGAACTCTAAGTTCCTCTACTTTTAAGGCATCGAGTCTGGATTTGCCCGGCACAACTCTATGTGATGATGGAAACATTCAGCCTCTGCGCTCACCACCGCAGTTACCTCTGCTAACATGTGGCCACTGAGCACTAGAAATGTGGCCGGTGATACCAAGAAACTGAATTTCTGAATTTACTTCACTGTAATTAATTTAAATTTAAATGGCCACATATGGCTAGTAGCTATCATATTGGAAACAACACAGTCCAAAAGGTGAAGAGGTTACACACCTAAAAGTTTATTTTTGATCCTTTCAGGTGTGGGTGGAGACGGCTGTGAGATCCAGGTGTCTGACTGTGGGTGCACAGGCTAACCCACCAATGGGGCAGCACAACCAGCAAACAACGCAGAACACACACACAAAATCACCACCACTACCAACAACCTAAAACCTTTAATAATATAACCTTTTTAAATTTTCAAGGATTACTGCTTATAACAACCTCTTTAAAGTTTTTATCTTTTTCCTCCTCCTATCTTCCTCCTTTAAATAAAAGAAGTAGTGAGGCGCCTGGATGGCACAGTGGGTTAAGCATCTGACTCTTGGTTTTGGCTCGGTTCCTGGTCTCCACTTTGGGAGATCAATCCCTGTGTAGAGCCCCATGACAGGCTGCACAATTAGTGCAGGGTCTGCTTCAGACTCTCTCTACCTCCCCCGCTGCGTGCTCCTGGGCACACGCAGACTCTCGTTCTCTCTCCCTACAATAAATAAATCTTAATAAAATAAAATAAACAGAAGTAGTAGTGTATATGTAACATGGCAGCCCCTGATGGCCCTGACCGTGAGGATTACATTCTTTCCCTTTCCAACTTCAGGCGTCCCCCTCCAGTTTTTCTTTTTTAAACTTTCAGCTCATCTTTTCCTATCCTTTTTCATAATCCAGTAAATATCCTTTCTGGCTTCCTCTCCGGACTCAAAAGCGCTCTTATCACTCACTGTACTCTTCTTGCATTTCTTTTATATTCTCACTTCATATTTGCTTTTCTCCTACCTGGCCCTCTGTAAAGCTGTCCTTTTTTTTCATTTCCTCTCCTTCCCCTTCTTATAAATAGATGCATGTTCCTGCGGAAGAAACATAAAGCTTCTCGCTCATTTAATGAGACTAGTATTTTAAAAAGTCTTTTTAGGGACGCCTGGGTGGCTCGGTTGGTTGAGTAGCTGCCTTCGGCTCGGGTCATGATCCCAGCGTCCTGGGATCGAGTCCCACATCGGGCTCCTCGCTCGGCGGGGAGCCTGCTTCTCCCTCTGCCTCTGCCTGCCTCTCTGTCTGCCTGTGCTCAATCTCTCTCTCTCTAACAAATAAATAAATAAAATCTTTAAAAAAAAAAAAAAAGTCTTTTTAAAGTGGTTTAATTAACTTCAGAGCCTTCTCCTTTCCTGATTCCTGAAGAAGAATTCGGTACTGAACTGGATAGTGAGGAGGCCCGCTACCCACTCCCAACACGCACAAACACAGGCCTGCTCCTCAGCAGAAGAGGCATCATCATGATGGAGACAAAGGTGATACAAGGGTGCAAATCGCTGACCCCTCTTGGCTCACCTTTATCAGAAGCTAAAGACACAATGGCTGGCACAATGACTCAAAGCAAATGCAACAGGAAGAAGGGAAATCATCCTCAAAAAAAGACAAGGGATGTGTATTATAATAAAACTATATGATTAGTCAAAATAGCCCATGTATGTATCAAATTCAAGAGCTTTAATCAACAGATGCATGTGGCATACATACCACATGGCCAATATTGTGAAAATTCCCTGTGCCCCAGAAGTTAGCTACCCGCTTTAGAACATAAATCCCTAAGAATTTGAAATAATACGAGAAAAAGAAAAAGAGTCCATTTTCATGGCACTGAGTGGTCACACTCACGTAAATTCTGAAAGGGAAAGATCAGTACAGGCCTAAAGTCATCAAGGAGGACTCAATAGAAGAGGAAGAAAGCAAGCTGGACTTTTAGGTGGGCAATCGATCAAAGCAGGCAGAGGACACATTCACAGACCGGGCAGAGTGTACATCAAAGCAGAGAGGCAGGAATGAGCATGGCCCAGCACACAGGAAGGGTATTCAGGAGAGCAGCCTAAAAGGTTTATGTTGGTAAATAAAAAAAAATTGAGGTTATGACAAGGTCAGCTTATGGAAGAGAGTGAACATCAGAAAAAGGAATTTAAATGGGGTAGAATAAACTACAGATACCGTAAAGGGATACGGTAAAAGCTAGGAAGAGCAGTCTAAGAGATGAATGGCAACAGAAAAGAAAATGCAATCAGAGAAAATAGCTTAAGGGACTTATAATAATGAGTGAAGGAAGATGGCAGCAGTGGATATATGGAGTTAAAGGTGAATTAAAGAGACAGTTAAAGAATGAAGAAAAACAATAAGGTTTGAAGACATATCAGAAAGGGGAGAAGAAAAACAAAGAATCATCAAAGATGATTCAATGTTTCTATCTAGGAAAGCACAAGGAAAGACTGGCAGCATGTTTGATCACAGCATCGAGAACATAAAAATTCCATCTGCTTTCACATCTTTCCTGGGCATCTGCCTTAAATCATGCATGCCAAATGAGGCCCTCCAGTACTTTCCAATAGAAGCAGCTTAGGTATATTATGCTAATATTAAGTGCAACTACATAAAACACTTAAGAATACATTTTATAAATAGTTTCCTCATTTGTGAACAACAATGACATGATATCTGCTATTTGCATCAAAATAATCCAGTGGAGAAGAGTACATATGAAGCAAAAATGGCCAAGAGTTAGTAATCGTTGAAGACGGAGGATACATACATGCGGAGTCATTAATTTGTTAAATTACTTAACAAAAAGCTGACCACTTTCATCTGTTCACATGAATCTAATCACTCAGAAGTCCCTTCTAAAGATAATGATTATAGAATCTGACAATGTAATTTGCAAATAATTTTGACTAAAACACACATCTAGATCGCTAGATCTCTAAATCTTAACTGACGTAGTCTATCTTCTGTCACTGCATCCTAATAAAAATGTGGCACATAATTGAGTGCATGAACATCAAGTATGAATTATGAAACTGAAATTCAGATTCAGCAAATTGTTCTTAATAAAGTAAAAGTGGCTAAGACCTTGAGATAATTTAAAATGCAACAGACCCTCAATGCATTTGCTTCCCTAGAATGGTTTTGGGATGCAGAACATATTTAACCTTAATTTACAGGATGCTTAATTTGTTGGATCCCAAGCTTGTATGCCCTCCTAAAAATTTAAACATTATAGGATCCAAGGATTCTAAGTCCTGAAAAATGTTTTATTATATTAAAAAGAACAATAACTAAACAAAAATCCACAGTCTCACTGTCTTCCTTAGAAAGTTTTGTTAAATACCTAAAAAAGGTTTTATATACTAAGTGTTTGAAGAAGGATATTTTCCATAAAGAAAAAATTAAGGACTAGATCGCACTGTGCTTTATAGTCATTAGCTTTTCAATGACAAAAGGAAATGAATCACCAGAGTTGTTAGAAGGTTTTGCTTTATTTTAAGCAGATACATATAAATTGTTCGATTCTAGCTCAGCTACTTGTTTGTGACCCTGAACAAGTCTAACTTCCTCTCTGACCATGGGCAAATCATTCAATCTCTTTGTGTTTCAATTTCCACATTCATTAAATGGGGATCATAAGAACAGCTACTTCCCAGTGTAAGAATTAAATGAATCAACCTATGAAATCATCTCGGGAAGATTCCTCATACTTTGTAAGCACTGTGAAAATGTTAGCTCTCATGGTCACTGGGGTGACCACTCCTACCACCACTCCTACCACCACCATCCTCAAACATTTGAATTGCTACTGCCTTCATATAGAAAAATGCACATTAGGGTTCCTCCCAGTTTTTATTTTCTGTGGTAAATAACTGAGTTTGGAGGTTTGGACACACAATCCTTCTCAGCCTTAACGAATAAAAACTGTCAAACGGTAAAGTTAAAAATGGTTGAGCTCAGATTTAATGTTTCTGTCCAAGAAAAAGGATATGTCTACTTATAATTATTAGGAAAATTCTTTAAAATCTTATTTTGGTTTTTGTAGGCATCTCTAACTTTCAAAGAGTATTTCTCCTCTCAGTTGAATGAGCAATTGCATACCCTTGTCACTTAGTCCCCTCTAGCCACAAATAGCCTTCTTTCTGTTTCTCAAACACACCAACCCCATCCCACGCTCAGGGCCACTGCACCCTGTTGTTCCCTCAGCCAGGAATGTGTTGCTACCTGGGCTTTACGTGGCTAGTTTCTTCCGAAGTTTAGATGGCAACTCAAAACCTTTTCAAAAAACCACTCCCTGACCACCTCACCTTTTGCTTTAATTCAATTCAATGGCCAGTGGCTATTTTCATTTTCTTATATACTCTTTTATGATCTGTCCTCCTCGTATCCCCTCCCAATAAACGACAGTCCTCTCATGACAAAAGAAATCATGTCTTATTTGCCATTTCAGCCCCCAGGATGGTCGGTGTGTAGCACACATCCAGCTACATTATTTGTTAAAGGAGTAATTCTGAACTTCAATTTTCCTAAGTTCACTGTTAAGTTTTAATGCACATGCATTAAAGAATTGCCTACGGACTTAATCATTAGTACTGTTTGTTCATTACTGAAAATACCTGTGAGATTCAGTATTTAATAGAATGCCAATTTTTGTCCTTGAAGAGATTAGGACCATCGACTTTCAGTATCTCTAAGCCACATTTTGAGCCAAAGGCTACTAATAAACTTACTTAAAAAAAAAAAAAAAAGCTCTTATGAATTAGTTTAGCACATGACGAAAAATTATGGGGAGGCATATCAGTGCAAAGGGGAAAAATATGCAAGCAGAAACTAGGCAGCAGTGCTTCTGCTAATACTGCTATACTTCTTTTAGAGTATAATACATACTTCATTCTGCAGAAAAAAAGCAACAGGACTGTTTAATTATATAATATATATATATTTAATTATATACCAATAAGCAAAGAATTAATTTTCAAAGAATATGTCCTATTATAGTAAATACAGTCTCACACAAAATTAGAAAGAAATACTCCCAGGTGTTAACAGGATATTTTTGGATGATACAATTACAGATATGATTATTATATATCATTTCCCTTTGGTACCCTTTCCTTTTCTTTCCTCCAATCTATTCAAAAACCCCCCCAAAAAAGAAAAAAAAAATGGTTCACTCGTTTCTCCTTCCTTCACAACCACTAAGCTATTCCCTGTATCATTAATTTTAGTTTTTTGTATGATGTATGTATGAGATGTATGATATGTGAACATATCCATGATACCTGATGACTTATTTAGATTCCACTTATAAGTGACCTCATACAGTGTTTGTCTTTTAGTGACACATCTCACTTAGCATAATGTTCCCGAGGTATGTCATATCATTTTAAGTGGCAAGATTTCCATCTTTTCATGGCTGAGTAACAGTCTTGCATGTATATATACCACAATTTCTTTTACCACTCATCCACTGAGAGACACTGAGGTTGTTCTCAAACCTCAGCTATTGTAAATAATGCTGGGGGTGCACATCTTTTTGAATAAGTGTTTTCATTTTCTTCTGATAAATACCCAGATGTAGAATTGTTGGGCCATACAGTAGTTCTATTCTTATGAGGAACCTCCATAGCGGCTGTGCTAGTTTGCACTGCCAACAGTGCATAAGGGTTCCCTTTTCTCCACATCCTTTCCAACACCTATTATTTCTAGTCTTTTGATAAGAATCATTCTAACAAGTGTGAGGTGATATCTCCTTGTAGTTTTGATTTGCATTTCCTTGATGAGTAGACGTTGAGCCTATTTTCATGTGTCTGCTGGCCATCTGGATGTCTTTTGAAAAATGTCTATTCAGATTTTCTGCCCATTTTTACCTGGATTGGTTATGTTTTTGTTTTGTTACTGAGTGCCACAAGTTCTTTATATGTTTTGAGTAATAGCCCCTTATAAGATATATGATATGCAATTGTCTCCCATTCTGTAAGTTACCTTTTCATTTTGCTGGTGATTTCATTTGCTGTGCACAAGCTTTTAAGTGTGATGTAGTTTTACTTGTTTGTTTTCATCTCTGTTGCTTTAACTGTCAGATAAAAAAAATACATCACCAAAACCTATGTCAAGGAGCTTACTGCCTAGGTTTGCTTCCAGGGGGTTTCATTGTTTCAAGTCCTATGTTTATGTCTTTAACATATTTTGAGTTAATTTTTGGGTATGGTGTAAGATAGTGATCAGTTTTATTTTTTGCATGTGGCTGTCCAATCTTCCCAACATCATTTACTGAAGAGACTGTCCTTTCTCCATTGCACATTCCTGGTTCCTCTGTCATAAAATAATTGACCATGGATGTGGGGTTCACTTCTGGGCTCTTTCTGTTCCACTGATGCCGTGTCTGTTTTTATGTCGACACCATATTGTTTTAGCTCCTATTGCTTTACAATATAGTTTCAAACGAGGGAATATCATGCCTCCAGCTTTGTTCTTTCTCAAGACTGCTTTGGCTATCAGGATATTTTAAGGTTTCAAACAAATTCTAGAATTTTTAAATTCTACTTCTATGAAAAATGCCTTTAGAATTTGATAGGGATTGCACTGAATATGTAGATTGGTTTGGGTAGTATAGACATTTTAACAACATTTGCTCCTCCAATCCATGAGCATGGAATGTTTTTCCATTTCTTGGTGTCATCTTTAATTTCCTTCATCAATGTCTTACAGTTTTCAATACATGGGTCTTTAAGCTCCTCAGTTAAATATCTTCCTAGGACTTTTTTCTTTTTGATGTAATTACAAATGGAATTGTTTTCTTAAATTCTCTTGCTGATAGTTTATTATTAGTGTATAGAAATACCACATATTTTTGTGTACTGATTTTGTATCCTGGAACTTTAATGAATTTGGGCTTAAATGACATGTTAGACCAGATGGGCTTAACAGATATTTATAGAACATTCTATCCAAAAGCAACAGAATACACGTTCTTTTCAAGTACATACGAAACATTTTCAAAGATAGATCACATTAGACCACAGAACAACTCTTAATAAATTTAAGAGGCTTGAAATCATATCAAACAGCTTTGTAACCATAATGGTATAAAACTAGAAATTAATCACACAAAAAAACCTGGAAAATTCACAATTACATGGAGATTAAACAACAAGCTACTGAAATAGATAAAAGATGGATGGAGATGGATAAAAGAAATCAAAAGAAAAATAAAAATAATACCTTGAGACAAGTGAAAATGGAAATGGAACATACTAAAGTTTATGGAACACATTAAAAGCAGTTCTAAGAGGGAAGTCCATGGCCTACACGTCAAGAAACAAGAAAAGTCAAATAAACAACCTAAGTTACACCTCAGAAGACTAGAAAAAGAATAAACTAAGCCCAAAATTAGTAACAGGAAGGAAAGAACAGAAAAAAATGAAATGGAAACTAAAAAAGACAATAGAAAAAAAATCAATGAAAGCTGATTCTTTTTGACAATGTGTAGATAGGCTCACCAAGGGTGGGAGGCGTGGGGAAAGGACTCAAAATCAGAAATTTGAGAGGAAAAAAAAAAACAAAAACAAGAAATTTAAGAGGAGATATTACAACTGACATGGAAGAAATACAAAGGATCATTAACAGATTACTATGAACAACTACATGCCAACAAATTCAACCTGGAAGAAACAGACAGATTCCTAGAAACCTATATCCTACTAAGACTAAATGACAATGACACAGAAAATGTGATCAGGCCAATTTTTAAAAAAGAGTTTGTTCAGAGGATTTTCTTTAATTACATATTCAAACAAAAGTCCAGGACTAGATGCTTTCACTGGTGGATTTTATCAAATATTTAAAGAAGAATTCATACCAAGTCTTCCTAAACTCTTCCAAAAATAGAAGAGGGAGGAATACTTTCAAATTGATTTTACAAGGCCACCAATATCCTGATAACACCAGGACCAGGATGTCACAACCAAAGAAAATTACAGGCCCATATCTCTGACAAACACAGATGCAAAAATTCTCAACAAAATATTAGCAGACCAAATTCATCTCAGTACATTAAAAAGATCATACACCATGATCAAGTAGGATTGACTCCAGGGATACAAGATTGGTTCAACATCCAAAGTCAGTGTGATATACCACATTAACAAAATGAATAAAAATCACATGACCATCTTAAGGCTTTGGACAAAATACAACATCCATTTATGATAAAAATCCCAGAAAGCAGTTAGAGAGGAAACATATATCAACATAGTAAAGACCATCTATGCCAAACCAATGGCTAATATCATACTCAAGAGAGAAAAGCTAAAAGCCTGTCCTCTAAGATCAGGAATAAGACAAAGATGTTCACTCTCACTACTTTTATTCAACATGGTATTGGCAGTCCTAGCCAGAGCAATTAGGCAAGAAAAAGAAATAAAAGGCATCCAAATTGGAAAAAAGTAACAATGTCACTATTTACAGAAGACATTATATATAGAAAACCCTAAAGACTCCAAAAGAAAATGTTGGAATAAATAAATCAGTAAAGCTGCACGATATTAAGTCAATACACAAAAATCTGGTATCCTCTTTGGTTCCTTTTGCTTTTAAATTTGCCTAAAATCTTAAATTACATTTGCAATTTTGATAAAAAAGTTGGAGTTGATAAGATGGGCTACCTTTTGTCTTTCCTTTACTTTTTCCATTTGTATTTGTTCTTTTTTTTTTTTTTAAGATTTTATTTATTTATTTGACAGACAGAGATCACAAGTAGGCAGAGAGGCAGGCAGAGACAGAGAGAGAGGGGGAAGCACGCTGCCTGCTGAGCAGAGAGTCCACTGTGGGGTTCGATCCCAGGACCCTGGGATCATGACCTCAGCCGAAGGCAGAGGCTTTAACCCACTGAGCCACCCAGATGCCCCCACTTGTATTTGTTCTTAAGAAACAACAAATGGAATACTGAATCCAGTTAAAGAAATAATCTAATACAGTCCAAAAACAGAATAAGGAGATAAAGACTTGGCAAACATCATCACTAGAGCATAGATATACTATATTCATGAAACTCCAAAAAAGCTAAAAGAGTAGAAACTGCACAATGTTTTTAAAAATAACATTCCTAATAATGACTACAATTTATCAAGTACCTACAGTCTTCCAGGATTAGATATTCTCACTTAATCCTCATAGTAACTCAATAAGACAGATTTTATTGTTTCTATTCATAAAATAAAAAATACAGGGTCTACAGTAGAGTGGAAGCACACACACACACCCACACACACACACTCACTCCATAGATTTGCAGTGAGGATATTATACCATTCTCTCAATGTTTAAATAATTTCATTAAAAACTCTTGGGGTGCCTGGGTGGCTCAGTTGTTAAACATCTGCCTTCAGCTCAGGTCATGACACCAGGGTCCTGGGATCGAACCCTGCATAGGCCTCCCTGCTCAGTAGGAAGCCTGCTTCTCCCTCTCCCACTTGCCCTGCTTGTGTTCCCTCTCTCTCTGTCAAATAAATAAAATCTTAAAAAAAAAACAAAAACACCTCTCATTACCATTGAATTCCTTTTTAAAAATTTTATTTATTTATTTGACAGACAGAGAGATAACAACTATGCAGAGAGACAGGCAGAGAGAGAGGAGGAAGCATGCTCCCCGCTGAGTAGAGAGCCTGACGCAGAACCCGATGCGGGGCTCGATCCCAGAACCCTGAGATCATGACCTGAGCTGAAGGCAGAAGTTTAACCCACTGAGCCACCAAGGCACCCCATAACTACTTTTTCAACTTTTAAATGCTTTTTAAAAATTTATATGGAACCAGAAGAGACCCCAAATTGCTAAGGAAATGCTGAAAAAGAAATACAAAACTGGGGGCATCACACTGCCTGATTTCAAGCTTTACTACAAAGCTGTGATCACCAAGACAGCATGGTACTGGCACAAAAACAGACACATTGACCAGTGGAACAGAGTAGAGAGCCCATACATGGACCCTCAACTCGATGGTCAAATAATCTTCGACAAAGCAGGAAAAAATATTTAATGGAAAAAAAGACAGTCTCTTCAATAAATGGTGCTGGGAAAATTGGACAGCTATGTGTAGAAGAATGAAACTTGACCATTCTCTTATACCATACGAAAAGTTAAACTCAAAATGGATAAAAGACCTCAACATGAGGCAGGAATCTATCAGAAACCTAGAGAAAAACATAGGTAGTAAACTTCTACATCGGCCACAGTAACTTCTTTCAAGACATGTCTCCAGAGGCAAAGGAAACAAAAGTGAAAATGAACTTTTGGGACTTCATCAAGATCAAAAGCTTCTGCACAGCAAAGGAAAGAGTCAACAAAACAAAGAGGCAACCCACAGAATGGGAAAAGATATTCACAAATGACACTACAGACAAAGGGGTGAGATCCAGGATCTATAAAGAATTCTTCAAACTCAACACCCAAAAAAACACAGATAATCATGTCAAAAAATGGGCAGAAGACATGAACAGACACTTCTCCAAAGAAGACACATAAATGACTAACAGACACATGAAAAAATGTTCATCATCATCAGCCATCAGGGAGATTCAAATCAAAACCACACTGAGATACCACCTTACACAAGTTAGAATGGCCAAAATTAACAAGACAGTAAACAAGTGTTGGAGGGGATGGAGAAAAAGGGGAACCCTCTTACACTATTGATGGGAATGCAAGTTGGTGCTGCCACTTTGGAAAACAGTGTGGAGATTCCTTAAGAAATTAAAAATAGAGCTACCCTATGACCCTGCAATTGCACTACTGGGTATTTACCCCAAAGATACAGATGTAGTGAAAAGAAGGGCCATGCGTACTCCAATGTTCATAGCAGCAATGACCACAGTCACCAAACTGTGGGAAGAGCCAAGATACCCTTCAACAGACAAATGGATAAAGAAGATATGGTCCATATATACAATGGAGTATTATGCCTCCATCAGAAAGGATGAATACCCAACTTTTGTATCAACATGGACGGGACTGGAGGAGATTACGCTGAGTGAAATAAGTCAAGCAGAGAGAGTCAATTATCATATGGTTTCACTTACTTGTGGAGCATAAGGAATAACACGGAGGATATTCGGAGATGAAGAGGCGAAGTGAGTTGGGGAAAATCGGAGAGGGAGACAAGCTATGAGAGATTGTGGACTCTGAGAAACAAACTGAGGGTTCTGAAGGGTAGTGTCCTGGGGGGTTGGGTGGTCCTGGTGGCTGGTGTTAAGGAGGGCACGTATTGCATGGAGCACTGGGTATGGTGTATAAACAATGAATCTTGGAATACTGAAAAAAAAATAAAATTAATAAATAAATAACCATATATTTCTTTCAGCCCTAACCTCCAATTTCATACCAAGTTGCACACCAATGCTGTGTCTGGAAATCCCACTTACATTACAGTAATAATGACTAAATCTTCTTCTAACACTTAAAAGGAAAATAATGAAGTTTTATGATCCCAGAAAAAAACTTTGTTCAAATGATTAAAAATCATATATAAAGAACATTCACTGTTAACACGCTTCAAGAATGCCATGAGGGGCTCCTTCAAAAGAATAATGGACAGATCCAGAAGCCAGTTTTTCAAAATACCCATGGACAGTCCTCTAATTTTAAAGCAACCTCACCTGCTTCCATAAATCTTATTTTGGCTAAAGGACAAGCCACATTATCAGGACATTCCAAGTGACAAACATTGCATTCGTATTCTAGCTCTTAAAGGGCAAATATCACAACCTTAATTCTATCTTTTAAAAAAACATTCAAGGGGCACCTGGGTGGCTCAGTTGTTAAGCATCTGCCTTTGGCTCAGGTCATGATCCCAGAGTCCTGGGATCAAGCCCTGGGTTGGGCTCCCCGCTCTGTGGGAAGCCTCCTTCTCCCTCTCCCACTCCCCCTGCTTGTGTTCCCTCTCTGTCTGTCAAATAAATAAATAAATCTTTAAAAAAATCATTTAAATGTTTTTATCAAAGAATACTGGTTCAAACCTCACATAACTAAAAATACAAGGTATGTTAAATTTACAAAACAATTCATTTTAAGCATCTTTTTGCTTTTTCACTATTCTCTTACACAGCCAACACAAGGAAACTGGTTAACAAATACCAAAATGATGAAAGCGTAATGGAATTCCATTTACTTTGGATTGTTCTATTCTAAGGTTATGTATGAAAATGTTCAATTCTCTAAAAATCAGCTTCATCTCCAAATAGTCATGTTGACTATAGTTACATCAGCTCATGAACAAAAAATAAAGCAACTCTGGATCTATTCAATCCAAAGGAGTTAAAATACATTGTTCAATCACTTTAAAGTTCCTTAGAATCAAAGGTAGTTAATGACTTACCTACCATGAGAAGAAAAAAGCCTAAGAAACGCAAAGACAAGATGAGCAAGAATCCCTTTTATTTTACGGCTTAACAGACCAGTGCAGAGTCATGGAGGCAGCAGGGGGTAGCCTGCTAGCCAGAGCTACCGAGGCCACCTCAGCTAGAGGGCTCCACTTCTGTTTCCTGACCTGGGAACTCTCAAAGATTTCTCATATAGGATCTCACTTGAATAAAAGGATTTGGCAGGTAAGACAAAATTTAAAAACTGTGAAAGATTCTACTATATACGTTTGTAATCCTATGCATTTGTATTATAATCCTCTGTGCATACATTTGAAATGAAGCTTGGCAGAGCTCCAAACAACAAACACACCACACAGAGTAAGCCTTACCTGCCAGGGCCTGAATTAGGCCAGAGATATTTCTATTTTAGCTCAAGTACTTCATTAAAAAACATTAAACACAGTCTCTCTCTGTAGAACATCAGTTGGTGTCTCTCACTCTTGGCAAAGCGTTATAGTGAGATGGAAAGATAAACAACCTTTCCAATCCTATTCATCAAGCTTGGATAATAAAGTGCCATTGTTAGATAGATCATCATGATTCTGAACCAAATGTGGAATATCCATAAAACACAACATGGAAAGAGTAAAACTGCACATTTTCCCCTAAACTTGTTAAGGATAACCATTATATGTCACTTTCCTCTGATAATTGTGGTTTAGGCAGTAACCAAAAATGCATGAAAATAAATGGACTACTCTGTTTCTTCCTTCTCCTCATGCTTTATTTATTTATGGTGGTTGTAACTCGGCAACCAATAAAGAGTGGTAGTGAATACTGTGTGAAGGCAGCGAAGTCAACATGAACCAGTGAAGGCAGGTCTTATCAGACAATAACGAAGTGATTAGCAAACCAGAGGTTACTGAGAAAGTAACACATAAATCCATGGCAAGACCTCAGATATGAATCTGTGTGTGCTGACTCCTGAATTTACCTAATATATGCTTTTAAACAGAAGACTGCATAAGCAAATCAAAATGTGTAAGTTCATTTTAAATGTCATTAACTAGCTGTCAAATCATTATGTGAATATAATTGTGTTTTTAGAACGGAATATACCAAGTAATTTTAGAGGCAAGTCTGATGAAGTTGACTTTTTAAAAACTAAGCAAATAATCAGAACCAGTTTCATCTAAAAAATAGCCGACAGAAAAATTAAGCTTCAATTATTGTTTCTGTATATAATATGCTCTAAGTATATTTCAAAATCAGCATGTATCATGGATCACTCATTTCCTTAGAAAAACAGGAAAGGCTCTGCATGGTAAAAATTACAAAATGCTGATGAAAGAAATCAAAGACAACAAAAAATAGAAGTTTTTTAGTAGGGTCTAGTTTTTAATGTTCAGGTAAATTCTGTTTGAAGCAGTATATAAATATTACTATTAAAATTCACATCTGATGGGACTATTTATTCTCCTGAGCAATCTTCTGTGGTAGCTTGAAGCCTGGCGTAACAAATGTCCCATGTGTAAACTGGGGTGCTCCACACTTCAGATTTCTGGGTTGCTAAAACTGTAAATTTTCCTTATTCCAAAATGAGTCTTCCTCTCAGTTAAACAAGTTGGTAAAAATCAAATATAAATAAGAGGACCAACCAGTAAGCTATCCTTAAAAATCTTAATTATTTAAGATGTCTAAGAGTTTTACAACTACCTTCCCTTCTTACTAGCTACACATCAAAAACTGGATCTACAAGATGGTATATCTGAAAGTTCCATTACTGATAAAATGATTATTCACCAACTACAAGGGTAACATTCTTGAAAATCACAAGATTATAAGAATCTTCAGTTATAGAACTCAAAAGCTAATGAGAAAAATAGGATCAGTTACAATTAAATTCATAAGACAAAAAGCACAACTGCCTTTATGGTTGAGATGTGATATTTATGCTTTACTGTAAAGATGGAACATTAGACAAAAATAAAGAAATTATGGTTGGGGCACCTGGGTGGCTCAGTGGGTTAAGTCTCTGCCTTTCAGCTCAGGTCATGATGTCAGGGTCCTGGGATCAAGCCCCACATGGGGCTCTCTGCTCAGCGGGGAGCCTGCTTCCTCGTGTCTCTCTGCCTACCTCTCTGCCTACTTGTGATCTCTGTCAAATAAATAAATAAAATTATAAAAAAAGAAATTATGATTTATAAATCTTCAATGGTCAGAGGGCACCTGAGTGATTCAGTGAGTTACGTGTCTGACTTTGGCTCAGGTCATGATCTCGGCATCTTGGGATCCACCACAACCATCCCTGTTAGACTCCTAGGTAGAGTCTAATTTCTCTCCCATTGAAAGTAGCCTGGATCTAGTAGCTCACTTCTAATGAATAATGCAGATTATTATACAGACATAGGTAAGTGATTTCTGAAACTAGGTAATAAAAGATAGTACAGCATCTTCCTCACTCATGTTCATGGACTGATTACTCTGTGAGAAGGTAACCTCCATTTGTAAAGACACTCAAGCATCTCCATGGGGGGGATTCTACTATCAGCCATGTGAGGGAGCCATCCTCAAAGTGGGTTTTCCAGCCCAAGTCAAGCCTTTATTTATTTTTTTTTATATTTTTTAAAGATTTTATTTATTTGACAAGTAGAGAAAATGTACAAGCAGAGGGAGCAGCAGGCAGAGGAAGAAGCATGCTCCCCGCTGAGCAGGGAGCCTGATACAGGGCTCGATCCCAGGACCCCGGGATCATGACCTGAGCCAAAGGCAAACACTTAACGACTAAGCCACCCAGGCATCCCCCAGTCAAGCTTTTAGATGACTGTCCTCCTGGCCAATATCTTGAGGGTAACCCTCATTAGAGATCCTAAGCCAGAGCTACCTGCTTCCACTGCTCTTGAATTCTGGGCCCAGAGAAACCATGAGATATAAATGTTTGTGTATATAACAAGTAGTTTAATGAGCAGGTCTTCCAGAGTGGAATATAAAAATATAAAATACTTTATAAAAATAACACATCTTATAATCAATGGAGTCTTAGAGTCAATAAAATGGAGCAATTTCCATTTACAGTCTATTGCTTATAAGCTGACTGGTTTGCTCCACTGTGCTTAACACAGAAATCCATACTCCTCACTTTCTTCTCTGCTGCCTTTCTGCCTAAAACACAACCTCCTCTGCTTCTTACAGGAAGCCTTCTGTAACCCCCCTCAAATTACATACCTCACCTCATACAGTGTGTCATTATATCCAGAACCTATCTGTATCACACTCAGTATCACTATTTCTTTATTGAAATAATGCAGTAATGTATATTAATCATTTTTGAATGTTATTTTTTCCTATTCAATAAATTCAAGATTTATTCAAGGCAGTAACCAAAATGCATGAAAATAAATGGAGTTGCAATATCAAAGGGCTTATCAATCTCAGAAAAAGTTTTTTCTAAGACTAAAGGTAAGCTTTTTGTAGTTGTCAAATGGTAATTTTTTTTAAAAGATCTTTTTATGTATTTATTTGACAGACAAAGATCACAAGTAGGCAGAGAGGCAGGCAGAGAGAGATAGGAGGAGGAAGCAGGCTCCCTGCTGAGCAGAGAGCCCAATGCGGGGCTAGATCCCAGGACCCTGAGACCATGACCTGAGCCGAAGGCAGAGGCCTTAACCCATTAAGCCAACCAGGCACCCCTGTCAAATGGAAATTTTCACAACAGCATTATAGTTCTGTCAATAACTTCCAACCAAAAGAGATGTCTATGGTCATTTCTTTGGTACATGTATCAGACCCTCCATCTTTCAGATTGTTCTCAACTTTTTTTTTGTTCTCAACTTTTTAAAATTGTATTTTTAAATACATTTATGCAATTTATATAAATATCTCAAAACTCACATGCTTAAATTTGTTCGTATCATAATGCTTTTATTTATGTAATTTTATAATTTTCATTTTTTGTTCTCTCTCCTTTTGTCTTTGCTCATAAATTATTACCTTATACCCTTCCTTTAACCCCTGTCCAAGAAACATAGTAAGGCTATGCTTCTCCATGTTTATCAGCAGATATGAATTTTCACACATACACACTAAATTATATATATATATGGACTTTTCTTTTACAAAAATAGAATTATATAATTGGAAATTTTTACATCTTGCCTTACCCCTCTCTCAATTATACCTCACTGAAATTCCATGGCAACTAACATAGCTAATTCTTTTTTTTTCCCCCAAAGTGGGATAATATTCTATGACACAGATATGCCATAATATATGATACTATTCATCTATGGATAGGCATTTGCTTTGTGTTGTAGTTTTCTGCCTCTATTATGTGCTGCATTAAATGTCTAAATATGTGCGCACACACACACACACATATTTTTCACATATATATTTCACATATACACAGTTCAAGTTTCTATGGGAGAGAGTCATAGTTGGAACTGCAGAATTAAAGAGAGATGCACTTTTCATGTTAAAGGATTACCAGGTTACTTTCCAAAGAAAACCTAATAGTTCCCTTCTCTGCTAATAATATAGATTATCCCATTCCATCTGCTTCCAATAGCAATAGCTATTAGTCTCATTTTTGCCACTCTACTAAATATAATATGGCATCTCGCTATGTTAACACACATTCCTCAGCTACAGTGAATCTGAGTACTTTCTCATATATTTGGAGTTTACTGGAATTCGTCCTCTTCTAAAATGCTTATTTTTAGTTTGGCAAACATTTTTTTGACAAATTGGCTTTTATTTATCTTTACTTATCTACCTAAGAGTTCTATTTGTATTATAGATAAAACCTTTTATCTATCATCTCTTCATACTTATTATTCAAAATCTGTTTTTCTTTTAACACTGTTTATGATATGTCCAGCTATAGAAATTTACTAGGTTTTTGACATAATCAAAATGCCTATCTTTTGAATCTGGGTTTCCAATCCCTAGTTAAGATGGACTTTCCTTCTATATTCACATATATCCTGATTGTCTTCAAAGATTTTTATTCTTTACATTTTGACTTTTATACATTTGGAAATATTACCACATATGATATAAGGGTTCAATATTATTATAGTCTTTAAGGGTAAGAAATATTTTATACATAATTAATCAGCAGTGTTGGAAAGTAGATTAAGTGTAAATTTCCTTATTAAATCATTTATGAAATTAGGTCTAAAAAAGGCAAATATATATGATATACATACCCATCAAACTTATAAATTATTGACTAATTCACTTTAGCAAGCATGGCCTCAACTTCAAAATTTGCCTAAATCAAGTGAAATGTTCTCATAAGTTTGAAGCCCCAAGACCCAACACAAGACCAATGTTAGTACAATAATAAATCAACACAAATTAAACAATTCAATACACAATCATAGAACATCTATAAGGAAAAAGTAATTTTTAAATTAATTCAAAGCGTTTTAAGCATCTAATGCCCACCTGTGGCACACAGCATTCCCCGTACAAGTCTAGGTTACCGTTACCATTATAATAAAGAGAGACAATCCAGTATTTTGGCTAAGAATGGCTATTAAAAATAGAGTTTTCCAAAAAAAAAAAAAAAATAGAGTTTTCCAAAGTCTTAATGACTTGAGATTTTTTCTAACGCTCCAATGTGGCAGATAAGCCCAAGGTATTAGGTTGATTCTAATATTTCTATATTACTATATTTTTCATTATATTCCTACTTCTACTCATAAAATAAAATTCTGCATTACTTAGTCCACTGTAAAACATTCTAAGTAACTTGCCCATTTTTTTGGTTCTAGGTTTTTCTGCTCTTCCAGACGGTTCCCTAAACTGTGGTGCCAGCCAAAGCCAAACGTAAAATGGCCCGTAACAACAGTAGGCAGGAGATGGGCATTACACTGGCCAGCATTCATCAGGATTCCTTGGCTTGATAACTAACAGCTGCTCCTTCCACACCAGCACAATAAAGAATTCTACAACCTAGCTGGGTTTTTTTTTTCCCCTTTCTGAAACATCACTTCTGATCTGCTTGCAATTTATTATCAGAGTTGACATTTTTGCCTGCAGCTGTTTTTCAATGAACTCCTGATGTGCCTGCATCCACACACATCTCTAGCTCAAGCCCCAACGTCCCTTTCTGAATTCCAAGAGCTTGCATAGTCACCACCACACAATGTACTATATAGATCAGGCGGTTAGTTCTTATGCCGGGTCTCATCTCAAAACAGGTTAAAAACTCTCCAGGGTAGGGCCTTCCTTCTACGCCTCTCAGACCCCCTTCAAGCATCTTACACAGCACTGGTAAATCTCAGATGCTAAGTAAATCCTCCCTGATTGATTTACAACACACACTACCAGACTTTAAATCCCTTCAAGGCAAGGGTCTCATCGTCTCTGTAATCCCAGCAATCTGCCAGATTCCCAGTTGATGGCTCATTCATTTATTAGTTTAATAAGCATTTTGAACCATTACTAGTTATCAACACTGGACAAGAGGCTTAAGGACTTTATGATGACAGACCCTAAGAATATTTCCTTTCCAGAAAATGTTTGGTTTGCTTGTTTTAAGTCAGGAAGATAAATTTCCTCTGAAAGCAGTTTCCTTCATTAAGAATTTGCTAATAATGCATGCCTCGTCACACTTTTCCACATAAAGCTTACCTACCGAAAACGTTTCAAATGGGAATGTTCTAACTAAAACAAACGAAAGTCAGTCTTTAATCTGAAAATGAAAACAAATACTAAGAATACTAAAGTATGGGAGGAGTCAAGATGGCGGAGGAACAGACTGAGATGACATCAGGTTGCAGGAATTCAGCGAGATACTTATCAAACCATTCTGAACACCTACAAACACAACAGGAGACCGAAGAGAAGAGCAGCAATACTAGAAACAGAAAATCGACCACCTTCTGAAAGGCAGGACTACGGAGAAGTGAATCATAAGTGACGGGAAGATAGACCATGGAGGGAAGGGCCAGCTTCCGGCAAGCAGTGGAGCAACGGAACACAAAATCTGAAATTTTCAAAGTTTGCTCCACTGAGGGACATGGCTCCAGAGGCTAAGTGGGGATGGATCCCTCGCAGGAACAGTGTGGTCTCAGGTCCCACGGAGTCACAGAAGGATCGAGGGTGTCAGAGTGTAGCAGAGCTCACAGGTATCAGTGCAGGGAAGCCGGCTACAGAGACGGAGCAGAGGAGTGAGCTTTCAGCTGGGGGTTACCTTAAACTATGATCCACAGCACAGTTGGACCACTGCTCTTTGAGCAGGGACCCCACGAGTGGCAGATCCCAGGAGAACCATTGTCATCCGCCAGAAAAGCAGAGCAACAGTAATCTGCTGTGTTTGGAGACTCCAAACGGGGCTTTGTGGCAGACAGAAATGCACAGTCACAGGCCAGGCGAGCCCTAGTGCAGCCAGTGACCAGGGAGACAGGAGTGCTTAAGCACTTTTCTCTGAGGGCACACTGAGGAATGGGGTCATGAGCTCTTGGCTGCTCCAGGCCAGGATGAGGAGGCCGCCATTTTCATTCCCGTCCTCCAGAGCTCTATGGAAAGTGTGCAGGCAACAAAAGCTCCAAGAGCGAACCTGAGCAGATAACTTAGCCTGGCTCCTGGCAAGGGCGGTGCAATTCCACCTCCAGCAAAGACATTTAAGAATCACTACAACAGGCCCCTGTGCAACAAGATCAGAAAGGACATCCAGCCAAGATGAAGCTTATTGATCAAGGAGAAGAGCGCAATTCCAGAAGGGAAAGTAAAACATGGAATTCAAGGCTTTCTACCAATGACTCTTTAGTCTTGCAAAGTTACTTAAATTTTTTAAATTTTATTTTCATGTTATTCTAATTTTTTTAACTCTTCCTCGTTCCTCTTTTAACGTTTTTAAACTAGTATAAAAATACCTTTCTTAAAAAAATCTTTTTATTTATTTGACAGACAGAGATAACAAGTAGGCAGAGAGACAAACAGACAGAGAGGGGAGAAGCTCTCTGTTTCTCTGCTGAACAGAGAGCCCGATGTGGGGCTCGATCCCAGGACCCTGGGACCATGACCTGAGCCAAAAGCAGAGGCTTTAACCCACTGAGCCAACCAGGCACCCCTAAAAAAAAATCTTTTTAAACCTTCATTATTATAGTCATATTTTATCATTCTGTGTATCTAACTTTATTTTTTGTATACATTAAAGGTTTTTTCTTTAAAAAAATTTTTGGAATACAACCTATTCTAATAGATCAAAATATACTATTTTGATCTGTTAGATATAGAACAGGCCTTGTTCTATTCTCCAGCCTGAGCAAATTCTCTCCACTTTCTTTTTCCTTCTCTTTCCAACCAAATTATCAATTCCTTTTTTAGAAATTTTTTTAAATTTTCATCTGTACAGTTATATTTCATCCCTTCATCGTGTTTACCCTTATTTTTGTGTATATATATATATATATATAAGTTTTTCGTTCTTTAAAATTTTGGAAGTAGTTTCTTCTAAGAGGCCAAAATAAACCCCAAATCAAGTGGGTGTTCTATACACCAGTCTAAGATATATATAGATATAGATATAGATATATAATTTTTTTTAATTAAAAAAAATTTTTTTTTAAACTTTTTACCCCCTTCTATTCCTCCCGAATTGGGGTCTCTTCTGATTTGGTTAGCATACATTCCTCTGGCGTCCTTACCACCCTTTTAGTATTTTATTATCTTGTTCATATATTCTTACCTGGATAAAATGACAAGGCAGAAAAACTCACCACAAAAAAAAGAACAAGAGGCAGTACCAAAAGCTAGCGACCTAATCAACATGCACATTGGTAATATGTCAGACCTAGAATTCAGAATGACAATTCTCAAAGTGCTATCTGGGCTTGAAAAAGGCATAGAAGATATTACAGAAAACTGACTGGAGAAATAAAAGCCCTTTCTGGAGAAATAAAAGAATTAAAATCTAACCAAGCTGAAATTAAAAAAGCGATTAATGAGGTGCAATAAAAAATGGAGGCTCTTACTGCTAGGATAAATGAGGCAGAAGAATTAGTGATACAGAAGACCAAATTACGGAGAATAAAGAAACTGAGCAAAAAAGAGACAAACAACTACTGTACCACGAGGGGAGAATTCGAGAGATAAGTGATACCATAAGACAAAACAATATTAGAATAACTGGGATTCCAGAAGAAGAAGAAAGAGAGAGGGGGGCAGAAGGCATATTGGAGTGAATTATCATAGAAAATTTCCCTAATATGGCAAAGGGAACAAGCATCAAAATCCAGAAGGCACAGAGAATCCCCTCAAAAATCAATAAAAATAGGTCCACATCCTGTCACCTAATAGTAAAACTTACAAGTCTTAGTGACAAAGAGAATATCCTGAAAGCATCCCGGGACAAGGAGTTTGTAACATAAAATTGTAAAAATACCAGATTGGCAGCAGACATATCCAAAGAGACATGGCAGGCCAGAAAGAACTGGCATGATATATTCAGAGCATTAAATGAGAAAAACATGCAGCCAAGAATACTATATCCAGCTAGGCTATCATTGAAAATAGAAGGAGAGATAAAAAGTTTCCAGGACAAACAAAAACTAAAAGAATTTGTAAACACCAAACCAGCCCTACGGGAAATATTGAAAGGGGTCCTCTAAGCAAAGAAGAGAGCCTAAAAGTAGTGGACCAGAAAGGAACAGACACAATATACAGTAACAGTCACCTTACAGGCAATACAATGGCACTAAATTCATATCTTTCAATAGTTACCCTGAATGTGAATGGCCTGAATGCCCCAATCAAAAGACACAGGGTATCAGAATGGTTAAAAAAAAAAAACAAAATCTATCAACCTGCTCTCTACAAGAAACTCACTTTAGACCTCCAGATTTAAAGTGAGGATGTGGAAAACCATTTACCATGCTAATGGACATCAAAAGAAAGCTGGGATGACAATCTTTATTTCAGATCAATTAGATTTTAAGCCAAAGACTATAATAAGAGATAAGGAAGAACATTACATCATACTTAAAGGGTTTGTCCAAGAAGAAGATCTAACAATTTTAAATATCTATGCCCCTAACATGGGAGCAACCGACCATATAAACCAATTAATAACAAAATCAAAGAAACACATCAACAATAATACAGTAATAATAGGGGACTTTAACATCCCCCTCACTGAAATGGACAGATCATCAAAGCAAAAGATCAAGGTTAAAGGCCTTAGATAACACACTGGACCAGATGGACATCACAGATATATTCCAAAGCAACAGAATACACATTCTTCTCTAGTACATATGGAACATTCTCTAGAATAGATCACATCCTGGGTCACAAATCAGGTCTCAACTGGTATCAAAAGATTGGGATCATTTCCTGCATATTTCTAGACCAGATGTACAAAGAAAATGATGCCACAAATGTTAAAGAAAATTAAGATTAAAAAGCTGGATATTAAATAAGAAACTTTCACTCAAATATCAAGTCCATTAGGCAGACGAGGGGAGTCGTGCTCACAAAAGGAAACCAATCAGAACACTAAAAAGCTACATTCTCACTGGTTAAAAAAAAGAGAGCGAGCGAGAGAGAAAGATGCTGTAGGAGTACAGCAGAACGAGAGAGATCATGCAGAGCTAAAACCTAAACCCTACCAAGGCTATTAGCTCAGAAGCTAGTAACAGTGCTGGGGGGGGGGGGGGGGGGAGAGAACATGTTGTAACACCTAAAAATTGTCACAAACTGTTAAAAACTCCCAGGCAAATTCTTGAGGCCAACCTCCGATGCAAAGAATCTGAAATGCTAGAGTTGGGACCCGCCAAGTAACTCTGATGCATGTTAAATTTCAGAATCCCCAGCCCAACCACATGAATATATCCAGAAGTAAGGATGAAGTGTGAGACAAATTTTGGTATGATTAAAGCTCATAAGAAAAAAGAACATCCTAATCAAGACAAATATTAGAAGTTAGTAGAATAAAGATTAGAAGATACTAACTTACACCTTAATGTCTATTATTTTTTGTAACCACTGAGATTTAACTCCCCTACCATCAAGGTAATACTGTTAAAGAATTTAATGGTTTTAGAATATACAGAGAGTTGTATAACCATCACTGCCATCAATTTTAGAATATTTTTATCCCTCTAAAAAGAAATGCCATTCCTTTTAAGTAATTCTCCCCTAAATTCCTATACCTTAGCCCTAACCATCCACTAATAT